>RJWH01006304.1:0-57413 GCA_004363575.1 Solenodon paradoxus
CTCTCTCTCTCTCTCTCTCTCTCTCTCTTTCTCTCTCTCTCTGTCTGTGTGTGTGTGATTTCTCCAACTGATTTTTTAAATTGAAGTATACTTGACATACAGCATTATTTTAGTTTCAGGTATACAACACAAGGTTTAAATGTGCACACATTACTAAATGATCACCACAAAAAGTCTGTTTAAGAACTGGGACTTCTCTTTTTGTTTGAAAGTTGGGATTTTGTTTTTGATATTTTTTAATTGCTTCTATTGAGGTAAATTTGATTTACAACACAACATGAATTTAGATGTACAGGTTCACTCTTCACCAAATATATGACAATATGCCATGCCCAACACCGCATTTCTAATAGTTCTCCACCTCTGTCCACTGGACTCCTGACATCCCCAGCCCCCTCGCCCCTTTCCCTCCAGTAACCTGCATCCTGTTGTCAATGTCCAAGGATTAGTTCTTGTTTTATCTGAAGAACTGTAAATTCTTAAGCCTACCTCAATTGTGGAAGAATACTGTTCCAAGCCAAAGTGAGCATTCTGCTCCCAAATCTTAAGGAGTCTTAGGGCAGTTTTCATGGAGAGTCCTTCAAGTTATTTTATCTAAAATGATAGTAGCTGACTACAGTGTTTATACTCTGTAAGTTTCTAGAGTTAGTCTTACTCATATAGTCTCTTAAATCAACAAGGACACTCCTACTTCAGAAGAGTCATTTGAATTATCTTTATTTTTCTCCCTTGGTAAGCTCTAACTATCCTTTCACAAACACTTCCCACAGGGAGTTACTGGCTTATTTAAATGAACAACCTTTCTTATGAAAGTGGGTCTCATCAAAGAATTACTTTGCTGAAAATCCAGAAACTCTTGGAAACATATAATTATTATTTTGCTCCGTCTCTCATTTTCTTTCATCTGCTTAGTCAACATAGAACAACAAGCATTCACCCTTTTTATACTGTGGCAGATACAGAAAACAAGTGAGCACCAAGATGTCTAGACTATATGGATAACTGACAAAAGTTTAGAAAAAATAATTCCCTGTACCTTAGCCACATATTTTTTGCTAAAATCCATATAAGATAAATTTCAGATTTCATAATAATACAGTATTAGTATCCTAATCACCCTTATCACTAAGGATGCAAAAAAGGTTGTGTAGTAGGTTCATTTTTATCTTTGGTAGACAGGACTAATAACTCAATAAGAAAGTTTTAAACTAGTCTTTGGATTAAGCTTCCATATGTTTCTTAATTAACATATGGTTCATACAAGCTCCAAGTACTCCTCTAGGCTGAGTGCATGCCATGGGAGATTTTCACAAGATGATTTGCATAGACTCAAAAAGATAAATATGAATACTGCTGACATCACAGACTAGACTGTATCATGGAAATGTTGCACAACATCTAAGATGTTTATAGATATAGGCAACTAAAAGCGAGTGACAAATCTTCCTATCTAGAAAAGTAGACAACCATAATTATAAAATCGATGTCTCAGAAGATTAAGTAAGCAGACACGATGTTAAAGCAATAATCTTTTACTTAATCCAAAGAGCTTCAGAGTTGAGTCTAGGGTTTCTTTAATATCTATGTCATCATTGCCATTAAAATGAAATGAAGCAGCGTGTCCTGGTGGCCTATCCATCAAGCTAGGTGCAGTCCATATATACCCCAAGGTCTCTGGTTCAAGACCTAGTGTCGAGAAAATAACCAATGATGCAAATCTAAATAAAATAAAGTGCTGTTTCCTCCTCTCTCTTCCTACCTGGTTGCCTACTTGCCTTCATTCCTGCCTATACTTTTCCTTAAAAAAAGAGGCATGCCCTGATGGATTAGGGGTTGGGCACTGTCCAAATACATCCCAAGGACCCAGGTTTGTACCTCAGGATTGGTGGGAACAACCAAGATGAACAACTAAATAAGATAAATAAAGATCCTTCCTGCTCTCTCTGTCTGCCTCTGTCTCTTGCTCACTTTCATTCTTGCCTGCACCTTTCCTTTAAGAAAAAAAAAAGAAATGGAAATCAGGATCACAACATTTTTTAAAATAGTTCTTAGAATGAAGGTAATTAGAATTATATTAGATCTGCTACGTGTTCCAACAGTTTCAGTAGAGCAAGTGTAAGTTGGGTAGTTATAAACAGGCAGCCCCCTCTCTAAGAAAATGCCCTGAAGTCAAGTGAAGGCAAAGTTCTGAAGATTTTCCTGTTACTATGGAATTTCAGACATTCATAGCAGTAGACATATCAATGTGGAAGACAGCAATCAAGCAAATGATTAACAAGCAGAAGCTGTTCTGTGTGCCTTCCACTATATTAGGTGCCATGGGAGAGTTAAAAGAGACATAAAATATAATCTCTTATTGTGGAGACAAGACTTGAATACATAAGGAGAACCTATAAAACAAAACAAATGGACTAAATGCTCTGGTGCTGACTAGAAGAGTCAGAACATGTCCTAAAAGGCAAGGGCAGTAGTGACTCATGGAGAAATCTGAATTTGAGCAGAGAGAACAGAATGCTTCCTTGGAAGGAGAGACAATGAGAGTGAGGACAGACACTGGGACTGAACAGGGTATGTTAAAGAGAGTCTGCAGGCTGCCTTGATAGGAACAGAAGATTCATGTTTGGGAAGAGTTGGAAATTTGGGAGAAATCGACTGAAATTTGAAATAGACCTCTAGAACTGTAAGCTGTGGGAAGCCACAGATGGCATCTAGATCTTCTTACACACACATCAGTGTAGAAAGGACTACATCATTAATGAAACTCTTTTGACACTTTTCCACACCTGGAAGACTCTGCCAACAGTGGTGTTTTGTTTTGTTTTGTTTTGTTTCTCAAGGAAAGGTGCAGGAAGGAATGAAGGCAAGCCTGCAGGTTGGCAGGCAGGGTGACAGTGAAGGAAGCAACTGTTTATTCATTCAATGTTCATCTTGGTTGTTGTCTCCAGTGGTAAATTTTAATAGTGCGAAAGGAAGTGATGATGATGGTACAGGCAGAGAGCAAAAACAAAACAAAACAAAACAAAACAAAAAAGGATGGCTTGGGGTGTAGTCCTGTCTTCTGAAAATGAATCATGACTGCTTGATTCACTGAAGTTGAAGTCCTTTTCTTTTGTTTTTATTACTATTCCATTTGTTTAAAATACTATATAATTTTCTGGAGACTAGATTTACACCTCAGTCAGTGTGTATATCAACCCTCACCCACCATCAGAGTTCCAGTGCCTATCACCACTCTCATTTTTAACCTTTCAACCCCAGTTTCCCTTCCCTCTCCCCATTGTGCTCTCTGGCAACCACAGTTTGATTTCAGAGTCTAATAAGAGTATTTTTGTTGTAGTCTCTTGGTTCATTAGCTTTGTCTGTTTATAGTCCACATGGGAGTGAAACCATCCAGCATTTTTCTTTCTTATTTCAGTCAGCACTGTCACCTCAGATTCTATCCCAGTTGTCACAAAAGGCAAGATGTTCTTTTTTACAGAAAATTTAACCTTTTTCCAGAGAGAATAAGAGCTATTTGACCAATTGTACAGTTGATACACAAAGAAGTGCCTAACGTTCTAGCTTGTCAGTATTTCAGTAAGCAATTCACTCTTTACCACAGATCAGATTACGGATCTTGTGTTTTTAAATTTTTATCTAAGAGTTGCAAGGATAACACCCACATTGAAAGGTGGTGTTCAACACACAATAGGCACTTCTGGCTTCCTGTTCAGCATGTTAAGATCTTGGATGTTGGCACTCCATCCTAACAAAAAGTAAAAAAGTGAGTAAGTTGAAAACCTTAATAATTCTTCTTAGATCACAAAAGAAAGTGAAATCATAGGGTAAAATGCTACCCTCCAAATTAGAGAGACAAGCATGCAAATAGATAGCACAACTTACTTAAATAGAAACTCAACAGAATAAACCTCCTCGAGAACCAGTACCAGCTTGGGAAACTCTGAATTGTAATTGATTAATTACTGAAGGCTCTGTGTAAACAAGTCTATGAGTTGCAAACTCCAAAGTGGGGCCCACCTTGTGTTTTACTTCATGGGAGCTCCAATAGGTTCTCATAGTGAAGAAAAGAGAAAAATCCCTTCAGGCTTCTGGCAGGGGCAAGGGTGGGGGTTATTCATTTTGAAATATGCTAGAACATTCTGCCTTTCTTAACAAGGACTGTCCACAAGAAAATCTATTGCACCGGCATATAACCCACTAGGGTTCTATCAGCACCTAGCCAACCTAGGGGAAAGGAAACATCCAATATCAGCCAGCTCTAGCCTTTCATATAGGGAAAGAATCAATTCTGAGTGACATAAAGAATCCAACTTCAGCTCCTTGTAGCCTTCCACATGGGGGAAGGAAAACAGCCAATTCCAGCCCCTTCCAGCCATCCTGACTAGTGAAAAGTAAGAATTGAGAAACTTGGTGAAACCTACAGCCCAGGGGCACAGACTCTTTAAGAGACTGAGACCTAATCATAAATCTACATCACATTTCCCTTCCCCGCTCCCTCACACACCTTACCAAAACATCACTTAAATGCTTATTCACTTGAGTTCTTTTTATTAACATAACATGTTTGACTTTAAACAAAAATGCTATGAGATATACTAAATGGCAAAAATAACAACAATAAGTTAAGCTTCAGAACAAGACTCAGGGACATTTGGATTATCAGACTGAATTTAAAGCAGCCATGATTAATATGCAAAGAGCTCTAATGGAAAAAGTAGATACCACACAAGGACAGATGGGAAAAGTAAGCAGAGAGATGGAAATTCTAAAAGAGAATAAAGAATTAACATTAGACATCAAAAATACTGCAGCAGAAATGAAAAACACAGTTGATGAGTTCATTAATAGAATGGACATGGCTGAAAAAAATCTCTAAACTTGTAAAAACATCAATAGAAAACTAAAAAGCAAAATAAATGCAAAGCAAACATAAGGAGGAAAGTAACAAAAATTAGAGCAAAAACAAATGCATTGAAAATAGGAAATTAGTAGAGAAAAATCAGCAAAACTTAAAGTTTATTCTTTAAAAAGAACAATAAAATCTATAAGCCTCTTCCTAGACTAAGAAAAAAGGAAAGGACATAAGTTATGAATGTTAAAAATGAAAGTGGAGACATCATTACAAATCTCAAAAAAAATTAAACAAATAATGAAAGAATACAATGAAGAACTCTAGGCCTGCAGATTTAATAACCTACATGAAATGGACCAATTCTTTAAAAGACACAGCCTGCCAAAACTAACATAAGTAGAAATAGGTAATCCGAATTCATCTATACCTATAAAATAAATTGAATCAGTAGTTAATAACCTTTTAAAACAGAACGCACCAAGATTAGATGGGTTTACTGGTGAATTCTACCATTTAAGGTATAAATTATACTAATTCTCTACAATCTCATTCAGAAGTTAGAAAAAGAGAGATTATTTCCTAACATATTCCATAAGGCCAGTGTTACCCTAATACCAAACCCAGGCAAAGACATTACAAGAAAAGAAAATTGTAACCAAGAATCTCTCAGAAATATAGATGCCAAAATCCTCAGCAAAATATTAATAAATCAAATACAACAATGTATAAAAATTATTCTGTACCATAACCAAAGGAAATTTATGCCTGGAATGCAAGTCTGGTTTAACGATCAAAAATCAATTAATGTAATCTGTCGCATCAAGAGTCTGAATAAGAAAAATCACACAATCGTATCCATAGATATTGAAAAACATGACAAATCCAATAGCTCATTCATGATAAAAAATATTTTAGCACATTGGGAAGAGAAGGGAACTTCTTCAATTTGATAAAGAACAACTAGGAAAAAATATAAAGCTCATATTATATCTAGCAGTGAGAAACTAGAAGCTTTCCCACTAAGATCAGAAGTAAGGCAAGAATATCCCTTCACAACACTTTTTTTCAGCCTCATACTGGAAGTCCTAAATAATGCAATAAGAAAAAAAAAAGGAAACGAAAGGCATGGAAATTGGGAAAGAAGAAATAAAATTGTTATTTGAAGGTAATGTGATTATCGATGTAGAAAATCTGAAATAATTGTCAACAAAGTTTCGGAGCTAATAAGCAATTCCGACAAATTTATAGCATACAAAGTTTTTATTTAAAAGCCAATCACTATTCTATATGGTCAAGTGGAAGTTGAAATTAAAAGTACAATATCATTGACATTAGCATCTAAAATTTAAATCTTTACTTTAAATCTAGTAAAATATGTACAATATGTGAGGGAAGTTATGACAATATGATGAAAAAATCAAAGAACTGAATAAATGAAGAGGCATTCCACATTCATGGATAGGAAGACTCACTACTGCAAAATTGTCAATTCTTGCTACCTTGTTCAATAGATACAATGCAATACTAACCAAAATCCCAGCAAGATATTCGTGGATATCAGTACACTGATTCTAACATTATACAGAGAGGCAAAAGACCTAGAGAGGTGAACACAATAATGAACAGCAAATTTGGAGGATTGACACTACTCAATTTTGAGAGCTACTATTAAGCTACAGTCATCAAGAGAATGGTATGGGTGAAAGAATAGACAAATAATCACAGAATAAGAAACGCAGAAATATAATGTCAAAAGAATGAAAACATAAGCCACAAACTGGGAGGAAATAATTGAAAAAAAACATAGTTAAAAAAAGAGTGCTACTTAAAATATACAAAGAATGGTACATTCCGGTGGAGAACACTTAGGTCAATTGTCTTCAAAGGAACCCAGGCCACATCCTCCTCGGTTTGAGTCCTGGGTCCATGGGAAAACAACCAATGTGAACAACTAAGTAAAATTAGATGTACCATTTGATCCCACAATCCTAGTTCTAGGCATATACCCAAATAACACAATAACACTAATCACTACATAAATATGTATGTAAATACACATATATAGATACCATATATGTATATATACACTTATACATGTTATATATGTATATATACATGCACCTTTTGTTCATAGCAGCACAACTCACAGTAGCTAGGGCATTAGAACAACCTACATATTAACAGATAACTGGATAAATCAGCTGCAGTGCATACACTCAGTGGAATTCAATTTAGCTTTTAAAAAATATGAAATTGTGCCTTATATGCAACATGGATGAGACTAGATGTGAATATTGAAGCAAAATAAACTACAAAGAAAAAGAACATCCTGGTTGATTTCATTTGTATATGAAATAAAAGAAACAAAAACAATCAGATAAATCTCAACAAAATTTATAGGACACAAGACTGGCCACTGGGGGAATAACATCTTTTCATGTGTGTTAGTCACCTTTATGTCTCCTTAGGAGAAATAGCTATTCAATTCTTCTGCCCATTTTTTGATTGGGTTGTTTTTCTGTTGTTGAATTTTATGAGTTCTTTACATATTTTGAATAGCTAGCCCTTGTCAAATGTATGATGTGCAAATATCTTCTCCTATCAGTAGGATGCCTTTTTGTTTTTGTGGTAGTTTCTTTCACATGCAGATTTTCAGTTTGATGTCCCATTTGTTTATTTTTGTTTTTGTTTCCCTTGGCACTAAAAGTGAATCCCTAAAGACCTCTCTGTGACTGGCACCATGGAATGTATTGCTTATGTTTTCTTCTGGGTCTTGTATGGTTTCTGTCTTACATCCAAGTCTTTCCGGTCTTAATCCATCTTGAATTTTTGTGTATGGTATTAGAGAGTGGTCTAGATTCGTTCTTTTGTATGTGGCCCCCCCAACACCATGTTTTGTCATATATATGAGTATTTTCGGTGATTCAATCCTGTTCCGCTGAATTGTGTTTCTATTTTTATCCCAGAATGGTACAGTTTCCACCACTATCACTTTGTATTATAGCTTGAGATCTGGGAGTGTGATACCTGCATTTTTGTTCTTTTCCTTATGATTGCTTTAGCTATTTGAGAAAATTTGTGATTTCATACGCATTTAAAATTTTTGTTCTTTTTCCTTGAAAAATGTCATTTCAATTGTATGGGGATTGCATCAAATCTGCATAATGCTTTAGATAAGATGGGGGTTTTAAATTTTCCCAACCTTGAACACAGAATGTTTTCTATCTCTTTGTGTCTTTTTCTATTTTTTTTTAACGAAGTCTTATAGTTTTTACTGTTCAGGTCTTTCTTGTACTTCCTTTGTTTGGTATATTCAAAGGTTATTTAATTCTATTCAAAATAAAATATATGATTGACATAGATAGGCACTCACACTCTTTGATATTGCCAAATGAGGTGAAAATTTATGTCTACACAAAAACCTGCATGCAAATACTTATAACGGTTTTATTCATCATTGCCAAAACTTGGAAACAATCCAGATGCCCTTCAGTAGGTTAATGGAGAAATAAACTGGTACATTCTGACAATAGAATATTATTTAGCCCTAAAAAGAAATGAGCTATCTAGTCATGAAAAGATATGGAAGAAACTTAGATGCATGCTACAAAATGAAAAAAGCCAATCTGCTTGATTCTAACTAGATGATATTTTGGAAAAGGCAAAACAAAGTAAAAAAAAAAAATGTCAATGGCTACCAGGGTGTAGAGGGAGGGACAGACAAATGAGCAGAACGCAGAAGATTTTCAGGACTTTCAAACCATTCTGTATAATACTATAAAGGTGGATACATGCCAATTTATATCTATCCAAATCCATAGAATCAATAACACAGAATGAACCCTAATGTAAACTATGGACTTTGGATGATTGTAATGTGTCAATGTAGACTCACCCATTGTAAAAACAAATTATATTCTAAAGGGGATACTGATAGTTGGGTAGGAAGTACCTATATGGGGGCAGGCAATATATGGGAACTTTCTGTTCAATTTTGCTATGAACCTAAAAGTGCTCTAAAAATAAAAGTTATTTAAAAAGGAAAAACACAGTTAACAAAATGTTAAATAAACTATCAATGCTACTAACAGGGTGGTATCCTTTTCAATACTTTACATTAGAAATTGCAGTTGTTGGAGTTCCCTGGTGGAGTCATGGCTTGGTAAGTCACCTTAGGCTGAGAGTTCAGTCCACATACATCCCAAGGATCTGGGTTCACATCCTGGAGCCGGGATAAGCAACCAAGATGGGCAATAAGCAAAAAAAAAAAAAATAGTGCTTCTTCCTCCTTTCTCTTCCTGCCTGCATGCCCCTATTTGCCTTCATTCCAGCCTACAGTTACGAAACTCTATGCATTTCACTGGTATTTAAATTTATGGGAGCCATAACTAAGTTTATTTCTTGCAATTCTTTTACATGATATGATACAATGCAGGCAACTATTTAAATTTGGATGTGACTGTGGATTCTAGTCATTAGCTTAAAGAATGTAAAAATATCAAGAGGTTCGATATATTTTTCTGAGGAAGAGTCTGAATGTATTTTAACATGGTCATTCATTCAACATTTAATCAGTGTTTACTATGTGCCAGACACATAGTCTGTGCTAGGCACTCGGGCGTAGTGTGAGAAGTTCTTTTTTTTTCCAAGGAACTAGCAATGTATTGGAACGATACACAATAATCAAATACTCACAGCAACAAATGTGAAAAAGAATGCTGGTATGTGCTATGACACCTGATAACAGCTGGCCTTGACCTAATCAGGGGTATTAAAGAAGGATACTCTGAAGAAATTATTCAAAATGAGATTTGAAGGATGAATAATAAGTGATAAAGGAATGAAAAACAAATACACCAAAGACATCAAAATATTCAAAGGCATCATAGTGCGATCCCAGGGAAGCATCCAAAGACAACTGTGACTATGGTGAGAAGAGATGAGAGGGCTCAAGATGAAGCTGGAGAAATAAGTGTGTGCCAGATTATGCATAGCCTTGTAGGCTACATTAAGGAATTTTATGTCTATTGTAAGAGTGACGGGAAGCCATAACGTTTATAAGCATAAGGGTACTGGCTGTAGTCGACAGGACCAATTGGAAGAAAGTCAAGGTAGATGTTGGTGTAATAAAAGCCATGGAAGCATTCTAGAAAAGAGGTCATGATAAGATGATCATAGCGGAGACAGACAGAAATGGATGAACTTTCAGTCAGTTATAAATAATCAAAATTTGGCCAAAAAATAAAACAGGTTTAGTAGTGGGAGAGAAGCAGGGAGGTACCAAAAGATCCTTTACTACAACTAGTAGAATGAATAGTAAGGCAATCCACTGAGATAGGATGACTGGAAAAGGACCTGGTTTGGGAACAAGTTGAATTTGAGGGGGTTTTGGGACATCATAGGGGAAATGTCCAGTAGTCATCTAAATATACCAGTGTGAGGGTCAGATGAGAAGTCTGACTGGAAATATAGATTAGGAAGTTCATCTGCATGCAAATGGCAAAAATTAAAGCAAAAAAGAGAATCTTATAAATGCCAGAAAAAAATCACATGCAAGGAAAACTCCATAAGACTGTCTTCAGATTTCTCAGCAATAACTTTATGGCCCAAAAGGGAATGGCATAATATGTTGAAAGTGCTGCAAAAGACTTCCTATCCAAAAATATTATATCCTATTAGGTTATGATTAAGCATTGAAGAGTTGCAACAAGCTTAACAGACACAAAAAGTTAAAGGAATTTCTCACAAATAAGCCAGCCATGTAAGAAATATTGAAGGAATTTCTATAAAATGAAAAGAAGTACCACTTAGAAGCAGCACGATACCAAATATTTTAAATGTAGGGAGGAAGAGAGTAAAAATGTGGACTCTTAGAAAGAACTCAAGATTAACTTGCCTTCAAGTTAAAAATGATTATAAGCATAGAAGCTTATATGTAAACACCAGAGTAACCTCAAAAAATAAATCCATAGGAAAAAAACAAAGAAGAAAATTAATTAAAAACAAACAAAACAAAAGCTTTCAAAGTACAAGAGAGCAAGAAATAATCAAATGTACAGGGTCTACAAACCCCTAGACTCCATCAAAAAACTATTAAAATACATAAATAAGTACAGTGAAGTGATATGCTACAGAATTAGTATACAAACACCTATAGCATTTTATATGCAATGGGCTAGAATAAAAATAAATTTAGAAAACAATTTCATTTATAATTTCATCAGAATAATGAATAGCTAGGAATAAACTTAACAAAGGATGTGAAAGACCTGTACAATAGAAACCAAAAAATATATTTAAAAGAAATAGAAGACACAAAGACATGGAAAGATATTCCATGCTCCTATATAGAAAGAAGCAACATTTTTAAAATGGCCAGAGTCAGGCTAAAACTAAAAATGAACAACTAAATCAATAAAGACGTTTCCTCCTCCTCTTCTTTCCTTCCTTAAATGCTTCTTCCACCTCTTCCTTCCATCCAATGACATTTTTCAAAGATAAAGAACAAAAAAATCTAAAATGTCTGTGCAATAAAACAAGACTCTGAATGGCCAAGCAATCAAGGGACAAAAGAACAAACAAAACATCACACTCCCAGCTTTCAAACTATACAATAAAGGGATAGTAATCAAAACAATATAGTACTGGAATAAAAACCAGTAACACAGGATGCACCCTAGTGGCTTAAGGGTTAAGTCCATAGCCTCTAGCTGGACCTAGGTTCATAAGCCAGGGCAGGGGGAAACAACCAAGATGAGCAACTAAATAAAAAATAAAAATAATAAATACATCCCCCTCCTTTCTCTTTCTGGCTGCCTGCCTGCTTACTCACCTTCATTCTTGCCTATGTATTTCCTTTAAAAAATACACAAAATCCATTACACTGATCAATAGAATCTAATTGATACCCCAGAAATAAACTCATACATACATGGTCAGTTAATCTATGACAAAGGTGCCAAGAGCATACAATGGAGAAAGGAGCGTATTTTCAACAAATTTTTTTAGGAAAATTGGAGAGTCAAATGCAAAAGAATGAAATTAGATCATTCTCTAATACCATACATAAAATTAATTCAAAGTGGATTAGAAACTTGGATGTAAGACCAGAAACCATAAAACACATAGAGGAAAGCCTAAGGAATACATTCCATAACGTCAATCTTAGAGATGACTTCAGGGACTTGACTCCAATGGTAAGAGAAACAAAAGTCATAAACAGTATAATGAACAAATTGGAATTACTTCAAACTAAAAAAATTCTAAATATCAAAAGAAACTATCATCAGAATGAAAAGATAACTAACTGAATAGGAGAAGATATTCAAACAACATACATCTGACAAGGAGTTAATATCCAACATACATAAAGAATTCATTCAACTCAATTGACAACAAAAACAACCCAATTTAAAAAAGAGCAGACCAGTTGAACAGACACTTCTCTAAAGAAGAGATATAGATGGCCAACAGACACATAAAAATACTCATCATCACTTATTATTAGGGAAATGTAACTCAAAACAACAACGAAATATCAACTCACTAGTGAGAATGGCCTGTACAAAAATACCAGGGTTGACAACAGTGTGGATTAAAAGGCACCTCTGTACACTGTTACTGGGAATGTTAATTGGTACAGCCACCTTGGAAAACAGCATAGAGTTTTCCTCAAAAACTTAAAAAACAGAACTATTGTATAAATTCTACTCTAAGCATCTATCTGAAGAATTTAAAAATACTAATTTAAAAAGATATATGCACCTCTATGTTTAATGCAGCACTATTTACAATAGCCAAGAAATGAAAGCCACCTAAGTGCCCATTGTAAAATAACTGGATAAAGAAGCTGGTGTGGGGCACGCCTTGGTGGCCCAGCGGTCTAGGACACCAGGGTATAGTCCCACATACATCCCAAGTTCCTGAGTTTAAGACCCCCCAGGGGGAACAACCAATGTGAGCAACTAAATAAGAAACAGAGTGCTTCTTCCTCCTCTCTCTTCCTACCTAAATGCCTACTTGCCTTCATTCCTATCTGTACGCTTCCCTTAAAAAAAAGAAAAAGCTGGTGTGTATATACATAATGGAATACTACACAGCCCTAAAAAGACGAAATCCTCCCACTTGCAACAATATGGATATAGCTAGAGAGACTTATGCTAAGTCAAATAAGTCAGAAGCAGAAGGACAAATACTGGATCATCTCACTCATAAGTGAAATATAAAAAAAACAAGCAAAGAGACCGAATACAAAAAAAACTAACCCTTGAACTCTAACAAAAGAACTAAGGTAACCAGAGGAGACAGGGATGGCGGTGAGAGCAAAGGGTCATGGGAGTTCAATGGTTAGTGGCTGAAGACTATTAGAAACATGGTGGTGGGCATAGTATTTTATCATATATTTGATGAAGAGTGAACTTATGTATATAGTGTTATAAATTTAACAACTTATGATTAAAAATTATAAATTTACAATTAGAAAACTATTGAGCCTTATTAGTTGTCGTGTGGGTATCAGAGACAGCTCTCTGTTCTTTTGGTCGTTTTCTTCCAGGGTGGGAAACGTATAGCCCCCGTATTTTTGTGATTTTCAAAGTGAACCTGCCCTACATGCCCAACCATCTTCTCATAGCGCAAGTATGTTTTTCAAAGTAAATTGGCTTCTAGTCAATGACCCTAGTTGGGGGAGGGAGTGGGGGTAGGGGGCGGAGGGAGGGAGAGGGAGAGAGAGGAAAGAGAGTTTCTCTCCACCCTTTTTATCTAGCTAATGCTGTAGTGCATATTTTTATGCCCTTGGGTGATGAAAGGGAGGAACAAGCTAACAATTTGGTAGCATTAACATTCTGACCTCTGAGTCAAAAAGTTACTCAATAATCATTTTTAGTGCCTGATTGGGGGTGGCGAGTCAGGAAACTCTCAGATACTGACTCATATGCTGGTTGATAATGCTGTTAACCATATCGACTCCTTCTATTTCCATATCAGTAATTGCACCTGTCCCCCCAATTTCTTGGGGTTATTATGAAAGTCTGATGGGATCACAGTACTGAAAGCATTCTGAAAATGTCAGGCATTATCATGCTAAAAAGTAAGTCATCTACAGAGAGCCAGCTTGTCTTTAATAAGTTACCACTTAATCATACCATACATGTCTCAATTCCTGTTCTAATTTTATATTTTGAAAACACGTTTCCTGTGAAAACAAAGTTTTCCACACTATTGAGATAAATGCTAGCTGCTTCTACTGCTGCAACTAAATATCAAAATATTTAAATAGAAATACTGTTACATTAATCAGTGGTCCAGTGACAATGGAAACACTAAAACAAAAATGATAGGCACAGGCGGTTGAGCTAGCTAAGGTGCAGATCAGGTAAAGCTCAAGGACCTAGGCTAATAGCTTGGAGCTGGGGGTTGGGGGGAGTAAATGAAATGCAAAACCAACATTAGTCTTTTTTAATCTATTTTTATTGTAGTAATTATTCTACACCTTAAAATAATTTCTTATGTATAGGTTCCCCATTTCTTACCTATATTTCAACACACCCTGCCCTCCACCAAATCACCAAGTGTTCTTCCCCATTGTCCAGTGCGCCCCGCCACCATTTGCCCCCACCCACCACATTCCCTTTTGGTAATTTCAGTTCTGTTGCAAATGTTTCAGGGTTGGTTATGTTTCATCTGTGCCTTTGTTTTAAAAGTCTCTTCACATTCCACCTGTGAGTGAGGTCGTCTGGTCTCTATCTTTCTTCTTTTGACTTGTTTCACTTAGCATAATCTCTTCTAGTTCTATCCATGTTGATTCAAATGACAGGATTTCATCTCTTCTAAGGGCTGTGTAGTATTCCATTGTGTATATGTACCACATCTTTATTCATTCATCCGATGTTGGGCACTTAGGCAATTTCCAGTTCTTAGCTATTGTGAATAGAGCTGCAATAAACATGGGGATACATACATCTCCGTGGATGGGTGCTTTTGCATCTTTTGGGTAGTTGCTCAGAAATGGAATGCTGGGATCATATGGGATTTCCATAAGATTAGTTTTTATCATATTTTTAATTCAAAGGTCTTGCCTCAGAGCCCTAGCTACTTCATTATCAAGGTGCTATCTCTGATCTCATCTTGTACCGTTGCCCATTTCCCTCACTCTGCTTTAGCCCTTGAACCTCCTTGCTGTTTCCTGAGCAACTCAAGCCCTGTCTTGTCCTAAGGCTTTGCACTGCTGCTGCACACTTCAAGTGCATGTCCCTCTGGCATCCTACATTCCATTCAGTTTGCAGGGAATGAAAGGTCTACGCTACTTATCCTAATTACCCTACCTAAAGTAGAACATACTGCTAATACTTGTTACCCACGTCTCTCTCTTTTCCTCTTAACTTCCTGTATTATTCTTTGTAGCGTTTATAACCACCTGAAATCCTATATCTGTCTTTGCGTTTTCCTCCTAACACAAATGTAAGCTCCATGAGAACATGGGACTCTTGTTTCGGTTATTCCACTGCTTAGCTCCTAGAACATAGACTGGAATGCAGTAAGCACACAATAAATAGGCATTGAGTAGAAGAATGAAAAAGCATATTCCTACTGTGCCTCTGGCTGGCCAAATTCTCCCTCACACAGAACCTCACAGTCAAAAACTCAAGGAATTGGAATGGGATCCTATTCTGAAAGATACTTTTTTAGGTATGAATATTTGGTTAATTTAATTTTGCAGAAATATAGGGAGAGATATTAAGATCACATATGGTATTTTGACTTAACAGAGGCTATTTATGCCATCAACAAAACTGGACTATGACTGCTTTCATACAAATTTGGCTGCCTTGAAAATGTCTATTGGTTCTCAAGTTCTCCTATCACTGAAATGGATGGACCTGGTTAGTAGAAATTGAGCACCTCATCTAATTGTCCCTCAGACTTGTTTCTTCTCAGATTAAGTGTGCTGGAGTTAGCTACAAGCTATAATTAGTATTAGTGGTCAAGTCAGATAACGAATAACCAAGTACTAGAATAGAGTGATATAGACAATGCCAATAGAATTGACATGGAAACAATGATAGTTTACTGCAATACAGAGCAGAGAAAAGAGGACCCTTTAATTTACTGCTGGCAATGCTAATCCCAGAGTCAAAATCACAGAGTCTTAAACAAAGGTTTGTGTACAAACTAAACCACAATAAAGCCTACCTCTCTGTGGGAAGATCTCAGTTTTGTTGGTATTTGAGCATCTGTTCTTTAAATGATCTCATATCTGAGGTCTTATGACTAGTTTATGAGAGGAGGGGATGGTGTGTCAGAGTTCATCACTGAACTCATCAGAGTCCATAAGCATAGTAAACAAGATACATGGGAAGAATAGAGCTAGCATTGATTGTGGAGGTGTTCATGACAGAACTAATTTTTTTAAATTTACCATTTCTAGAGGTAACTTTCACTTACAAAATAATATAAACCCATATGTTCAGGTTCCCCATTCACCAAGTGTATGACAACACACCCTACCCACCACCCAATTACCAAAAGCCCTTCCTCACTGTCCATTAGACTCCATCACCTCTTTCTCCTAACCTCCACACCCTTCTATGTCAGTAACCTTAGATATACTGTCAAAGTCCAAAGGTTAGTTTTTGTTTAGTCTGTTCCTGTTCCTTTGCTTTATTTCTTTATATTCCACATATGAGTGAGATCATCTGGTATTTGTCCTTCTCCTTCTGACTTATTTCACTTAGCATAATTTCCTCTTGACGGAACTACTTTTGATGAAGTCTGTTAAATTGTATCAGAAAACCACATGAAAAAGGTTGTATCTAGTGAAATATGTCCTCATTGTTTTTCAACTTTCAGTGTATGACTTATTTAGTAGCATAATTAGTTACCACCTACTTCTACCTTCTATTTTGTTTACAAGGAAAAACTAAACAAAGTATTGAGATGAGATATTTCTGCTTCCTTTCACAGGTAGCCAGATCCCTAAGAGGTGAGTCCAATACCTGGAACTATTTCCTCATTCACTGGCAATGACTTAGGATGAGGTGGAGCTCCGATTAGAAAAGTCTTTGTCTTCATTCTCTTCCTCATCAGCATTATTTTACTTCCAACAATAATAAAGGCATGAATGAATTGAATGTAATTTGCCATGTTCTGGGATTTTAAAGTCATTTTTATATTTTACTCGTAAGTCTCAAAACTCGAGATGGTCTCACCTGGAAACAATGGCACATAAATTGTCTTCATATTTAGAAATCACAAGCAGAGTGGTTCCTTTGAAGTAAAATATTCAGACAGGCAGCATGACAAGTAGTTAAATGCACAGGTCTTGTCAGGGAGTCACAGTTCTCCCAATCAAAGTCTTGCTTTGGGACTTTCAGAAGCTATGTGACATTGGCATGCTATGTCACATCTCCGTGCCTTACTAGCCTCATCTATAAAGCAGGAACAATAATAATAACTTATGTACCATGGAATTGTTATAAAGGGCCAGAAGGGAGATACTTTAGGATTCACAGGACAGGCAATCTCAGTTACAAATATGCAGTTCTTCTGTTGTGGGGCAAAGAAGTAATAGGCAATATATGAATGTATAGATATAGCTGTGTCCCAGTAAAACTTTATTTAGAAAAACAGGCTGTGGCCCAGATTTGGCCTATGGGTCATAGTTTTCCCACCGTTGCTCTATATAATTATCCAATCCTATCAAGAGTATAATAAACATTTCATTTGTAATCACAGAAAGGAGATACATGGGAGGAGGATAAAATAAGAAAAATGTAAGAAAATGGAGGATAAGCGTGACTCTTCCAATGTTCCCCCTCTGTGTCAAATGGTATTAGATGTTAGATGACAAGGGAAGGCCATGCTCCACTTAGTCTCTCCTTCATTTAACACTTAATGCTTTTATGTGTTAAATGTACTTAACTTAAACTTACTGCACCACAGGCACTGTGCTATGACCTCTAATGTTGAGTACAAATAGGCCTAGTCCCTGTTTCCATGTAACCTGCATTCTAGTCATGTAGGGATGGAGAGAAATGTCATTCCAGCAGTCACATAAACAATGGAAACCCACACCTATGCTAGGTCCTACCAAAGCTTCTAAGCTTGTTATGGATCTCAAAGGAGGCTTCTTGAGGATCATAAACATAAAACTTGAGCTAACATCTGGCAAATGAATAGTTATTAATGAATGAGGGTGGGGTGGAGCATTCCTAGTAAAGGAAACAGAATAGACACTTTGACAGAAAATATAATGCTTCAGCATGCCCTGATGGAGTAGTGGTTATGCCAATTGCTTCTGAAGGAGTAGGTTACATATTCCTGGGTATACCCTTATGTTCGAGTCCCAGGTCCAGGAGAAAACAACCAGTGTGAACAACTAAATTAAAAATACAGATGTTTCTTCCACTTCTCTCTTCCTCCCTGCATGCTGACCTTCATTCCAACTTGCACCTTTCCTTAAAAAAATAAACCAGAAAATATGGTGCATTCAAGGGCTGAAAATAACGACAATATGAATTATGAGTCAAGAGAACCAGGTGGAGCATGTTAGGAAATGGGGCTGGGAAGGTAGGCTGAGGTCAAACCAGGGAGGACCAGTTAGTACTAATCAGTCATTTATTTATTTATCAATATTTACTGAACATTACTCTATGTAAGGCTCTGTGGATACCGTGGTGCATGAGAAAAGAAGTGATCAAGCAAACATATAAATAAATTTATAACTATAAAGCTCAGTCTCTAGAAGTTCTATATCCTGAAACTCTGTCCAGCGGCCTGATTATTGAGATATACATATATATTTAATTACATGGGTTTCTAGGTTCCAGTCTTAATCAAGTGATCTGGTTAGAGCTATATGCAAATATATTACTTGCTCTTTCTTTTTTGAATCATGGGTGGATTTAATATGTCATCCCCAAGACTCAGCCTGTAAAACACCATGTTTCACATAACTGCCAAGTTAATAAGGAGCGAACAACGGTCTGGTTTTTGGCATGTGATCTTCCAGACAGATTGGGTCCATGGTGCTGTTTGTATTGACAAGTCTTTATGACTTGCTATTGAGGATGGCACCATGAGTAAGACTGTGACAAACTAGATCTGGTATTTGACATATGAATTGTTTAATCTGACCTCTTTAAAAATGTTGACTACTTGTTTCTCTTGCACATTTATTCCTGTAGTTAACTCTGTCCATGCATTCTAGTTTACATTTTAAATAAACCCTTAGCAGAAACAACCATCTATTCTAGGGAATTGGAAACTTAACAAATGCTTTTTGATGATGCTGGCTGTGAAAACCTAAGAAGATCTTTAAACAGTCTCAGAGTGATTTTGTTACCATGATACTGCTTCACTCTTAATTCCTTGACCTATTTTTCTGTCAAAGAAGGAAATTAAAATGTCATGGAATGACTTGCTTTATATAAAACTGGGCTATTGCTCAGAAGTGCTTGATGCCTGGCTAAGCAGAGAAATGGATTACTTGATGGTCTTTTCTACTGTAGAAATTCTGGGTTTAAAGGTATAGGCCACAGATGCTTTTAGGGGGTTGAAGAGATTAAAATTTCTTTCATAATAATACTATAATATTATTGGCCTTTTTTCAAATTTTTGGCATTTGACTTGATGGTAAAAAAGTAGTGGTAGGAAAAACTGCTGATGTCTTAGCATAGATCAAAGCAGTGGTACAAAGTTATTCTACTGGTTAGTGCACTTTACCACCATGCACTTGCATAACGAAAAATGTCATTCAGCTTAGGGATGTCTTCGATGAGGCAGCAGAAATTAGAGCTGTTTTTCGTTACATTGCTTTTTTATTAACATGCAATTCATTATTATTTTTATTCAAAAACTACTCAAGGTTTTTAAGTTTCTTAATTTTAATTTCTAATTTGATACAGATAGCTATAACTCAACTAAACAACATAGCTCTGGGATTTTCAATATTTTTTAAGACTATAACAGACTCTTTAGGCCAATATATTTGAGAACTGCTACTCTCTTAACTTTCCAAGCATCACTTTTATCAACAGTACTTTCCCCTTTTTAAATTATGGGTTATAGATAGATTTTTCTTATCTTCAGATCTGTCACTTCCTCATGAATGCTTTTTTCCCCCAGAATTTGGTTTTATTTTGAGGTGAAGAAATCATGTGGAGCCATTCTGGGATAGACATCATGAAGTGAGCCTCTGTGAAATCAATACTGCATTGCAGTTTGGTCGGTTGGAGAAGCCACACCTGGAATACAAAAGAAGCTTCTGCGTTTTACCTGCTTTATGAAAGGTTCCATTCCTCCTTCCTCTCAACTTTACTAGGTTAAAATACCACTCACACGCTTCTTCCAAAAAGACTCACAAAATCAAGTTTGATGAGGACCAAGGCCCACAGAAGCCAAATATGTGGCTGCTTTGTGAGCACCGTCACAATATTTTTTTTAAAGGAAAGGCAGGCAGGCAGGCAGGCAGACAGGAAGAGAGAGGAGGAAGAAGCATCTTTATTTTATTTCCATTTTAGTTGTTACTCTGGTTGTCCCTCCTCCCCAACTCCCTGGGACTCAAACCCAGGGGTATGTCACCTTCATCCTTCAGAGGCGATTAACCTAAGTGCTGCTCTACCAGGGCATACCGTTGTGACAGTATTGTCACAAATGCAGAGGCACAGGGAATACTTAGGGATGCTGTCCCAAATTTCAGGCTGTTTGATTTAGAGCTTCCTTACTGTCTAGAGGACTTATGGTATACATCACACTGATCAGGTTCTTGAGCAGAAGTGCGTCATTGCAATGACTACACTGATTAGAAGATAAAATGCTATATCAATTTCTCTATCTGTATTATGACATTTTCAAACTGATCATTCACTAGGGAAAAAAAGCCAGTATTGGTTAAAAGGAGCAGTTAAACTGGCTACATTGAAATGTGGTAACCTGCCAATTCTAAGTAGCCACTCCATGAAAACAAATTAACGCACAATCTTAGAAAGGGAGGAATATTGGCTGGTAAAGTGCTCTGCAATCTCTCAGTTTGATGACAAAAGCAGGCCTTACAATACTGATTTCATACAATATGCATCAGTTGCCAATTTTTATTGTGTCCTAGTCAGATCTGAGCATGCACAGCTGTTAGTCTTCCCCAAAGATGTCATTTTTTTTTGCACTTCATTTCCTCAAAGTCAAACTCTGATCCTGTCATCCTCTTATAGATGTCTTTAATGTCATCACAGGTTGTCTCAAAGTGAGTTGTAGCATCATATATGCGAGCAATAAAAACCTGGCTTTCTTTTCCCAAATCTTTTGGTACGGGGAGGTCTCTGATGCTAACAAACTTCTGCTCGATGGGTTCCAAGGCTGGTCTGATCTCCTCCAACTCCTCGGTCTCTGCAGTGGTGCTGACAATGCACTTCCCTTAGGCTGCCACATTATGGGAAAAGGAGATCATGCAGACATAGATGTCTGACTTCCACCTGACTTGGTTCTGTGGAATGATCTGGCAGGATTGGCATCACTGGTGTTCTTGATGGGATGGCTGAGGATGCAGATAATTCTGGTCACCTGGCCCACTTTCTCCACCTGGTCTCTTCATAGCTGGGCTCACAGATGAGCTGCTTATAGCGAGCTATCTCTCCTTCAGGTTTTACACCAATCACTTTTCCATTTTCCATGCCGATTTCCTCAATTAGGTTATTCAGCATGTAGGTACCTTTGGAAATAGCACTTAGCCTTGCAAACGCTTGTGGCAGTTCCTCAAAGTCATAAAAAGGATAGAGGTATGGGCTTTTACAATATCTTTCCAAAGACACACTGCACAGTTTAATCCTATTAATGGTTTCACAACATGGCTTATTTAGTCATCAGTTCTATGAAGTACCAGGGCATGACCACTAAAATCTTTAACATCTTGGTCCACATCAAATTTCTTATACACAACCTGTATTGCAGTCTTCTTAGGATCAATACCCTCAAAAGTTCTAGGATTTTTTTCTTCAAAGTTTGTAACATACACTAGGAATTTTCTGAAGTGCTATTCTTCAAACTGCCCTATTGAGCTAGAAGTCTGGGTTTCAGCTACAGTGGGAGGAACCTTGTAAATTTTTCCTCCCTTATAGACAAAGCTCCATTCAGTTACTTTGAAATCCAGATAGTGAGTGACCTCTGTATAAAGTAGCATCTTAACCAGCTGTCCATTAGCCATAAGGAAGTTGGGAATTAAGTCAACAGTCCAGTCTTATCCTCTCCCCACTGATGCTGGTGGCGCTCCAGGTATTTTATATCTTTTGCATAAATATTCCAGAGGTGTTATCAATGCACTTTCTTCTCCATAATATGGGTTTCTATCCATGTGAAGAACTTTCCATTCACTAATATTATACCTGACAGGATACATTCCGGCAGGTCAGTACCCAGCACAATCATGTCATACTCTTCATTCAGGGCAGGCAAGGCGAGGATGGAAGTCTGGAGAAAAGAAAGTGCGATGGCTCCAGAGACCAGGGTTACATGGCCAAAATGAGGTGAGGAGAAGTGGTAGAGTGCTCAGAATGGTCTCTGGCCTAGAACGAAGGGGAGCCAGGAGGAGAGGTGCACACAGTGGGTGAGGAGGTCCGTCGGTCATCACCTCAGTCATAAAGAGAAGCACCCAAGAATTCTTAAAGATAATGACTATAGGCTCTAAAATAACCTAAAACTGATTCAACATTCTCCTGTATGTTCAATGAGTTTGTCTTTTCCTGATTCCTAGTGTTTTGTTTTGGCCTGAATTTTCCAGAATTTTGATGTAGTGGGAAATGAGAGTTGTGAGTTTTGTCTATACCACATGCTTTCCCATTCTTTTATCACCAGTAATGTCATCCCCAATCCTTTAGAGAATTATCTCTCCATTTTTTGTCTTACTGGTGAAGGTGTTGACCACAATTCTCCACTCGTATGTTCGTTCTACACCACCATCAGGGTGAGCCTGTGATCCAAACGTGGCCTGACTACAGCACTGCATCTCCAGGGAAACAGTGATTGGTTCAAGGGAGAAGACACATTACTTCAGCAAAGTGAATTGGAATCTTTACCCAAAATTATTTGAGGTAATAATAGCCCACATTTTGATCGTGAATTGTAAGGGTATGAGATTTGGGCCATTGCACACAATCTTTCCGCCCATATATACAGAGTGGCTATGAAATGAATCCAAGCAGATATAAGAAGAAATAAAACCTACTGGAGAGAAAGTTCTGGCAATGTTGGGTCTTTATTCGCAAGGTCTTGGTTCCTGGCAACTTTTTCTTCCCTCAGTTCTGCCAGATACCACACAATTACATGAATAATAAATCCCCTTTTGTGCTAAAGTTACTCTTCCAGTTGAAAGAATTTGGAATAATACATTTGAGGAAGTTTAACCTTCTGACTTTAGCTTCCTTATGGGAATATCTACTCCTTCACCTCACAGGTTGGGAGGATATAATGCAACAATGCTAAAACACATTAAAAACTATTGTAGAAGCAAAGGAAAAATTGTTCCACCCCTCTAACATTCTTCACAGGCTGGTCAAACAATCATCAGATATGATTAGTTAGAGAAAAGCACAAATTTAATGACATACACAGGGAGAATTTGAATGGTGATAAATTTGGAAGTAACTGGGGCAGACCAAAGACTTACATCCTATGCTGAGGTGTGGGAAAGGGCCTGGGGCATCAAGAACAGAGGAGGGGTGTCTCCACATGACAAGGAGGAATAATGCATCTTTACTCAAAAATAAAAGGTAGGTTTATTAGGTGGAGAGGAAATGTTGACAGAAAAACTGAATTCTAGATGAGAACCTTCCCAAATTACTTCTTCTAAGAGATAAGGACAATGAACATTTCTTAATTAGGGAAAGGGTAAATAAAGGCTTAGGAAATATTGATGGCTTCTTCTATTAAGGTATGGGTAAAAAGATTAGTAGAAAGATAAGAGCTTCTTTTTGCCTCTAACATTGTCTTTCATTGTTCTTAGCTTAAAATAATCTTCAGAATGGAGCATCTACAGATCAATCCTGAGCAACTTGGGGTGATCTGTTTTAGCCACGTTCACTACAAAGCATTATACAAGTGTTAAGTAGAATAAATTCCCCCCCTCTAAACCCAAGTAACAAAGTGACTAGCCTTGCTGCCACCCAACTATTTTTAGACCATTAAGTATACACAGCCCAAATTCTTGGGTTCAACAATGGCTTCAAAAGTCCTTGAATTTCCTTGAAAGTCAAGTAACATTTTGTAAGTCTTGTACACTTATCATAATCACTCTGCACTAAGACCAGCTGAAGTACCATGAGGACACCAGGAAAGCAGAGACTGTTCAAGAAACTGATTGGAAGTCCAGATTAGCAGTCAGGATTTCAGGAGGTCCAGACTAAAAAGAGGCCAGAGACAGAAGAATATTAACACCATTGACTCTTCCTTGCCAAGAAGATTCACTCAGTCGATAATAAAGAATGATGAGAAAATCTTCCCAGGATTTTTTCTTGTCAACCAAAGAGGACTCCCACACAATTAAATACCACCTAATATAACGTATAAATGAATGAACCAAACAAATATATAGCCCAAATAGTGGGAGGAACAAAGTCCGTTGAATCATCTATGGCATATGGAATTTGAGGTATAGGTGGGGGATAAATGCCATGGGAACACCAGTGGCTTCACTAGTGTGCTTGGCAGCATTAAGTTACAAGGGTATTTTTGCCAAGTATTCTCTCGCTGTGACCTGAGCTATCCAAGGACTCCTTTGGATCAGAACCAAGGTCTTCTCATGCATAGTGACTGCTTTATACTGTGGCTTTTTAGAAAATGACATGAGGAAACCTGAGGCCTCCTGGGGACGCATTTTAATTCTGTCTTATCAAAAGACTGACTTCCCCTTATATGACTCTTGTAGTATTTTTCATTGTCGCTGCAACTGAATGTGCATATGTGGAGGGTATAGGTGAGGCTTCCCATGCGGAAGTGGCTCATTTTAGTGGGAATACATGAGAATCCACCCAGGCAGAGGATCAAAGCAGCAGGAAAGTGATTATTTCAATGGTTAAAACTGTAATCTCTCCCATGTTTCCAAAAATACTCAAGGGCAATCAGATGAGCTTTTTCCATTCATATTCCAGGTGAGTAAGTACTTTTTTACTTATTAGATGAAGAACAAGAATAGCTTTTAATTTTGAGCAAGGATTTGATAATTAACATTCTGTTTCATTTCGAATTCTGCCAAGAATCTGCCAGATGGCTTTGTTTCTGGGAGGGAATGTCTTACTCACCACTCAGCTTTCTTTTTAATATGACAATATAATGAATCTCCTTCCTTTCTGCTATTCCTTAGGCCCTCTTCCTTACCACTGATGAGAATTCACGGGGCCTTGTAATCGTTAAATTCAGACATGAACCTAACATATGACTTGACTTGTGGAAGCCCTGAACTTACCACATCACTACCTCCCCCCAAAACCCTGAAATGTCCTTAAACCTATTCTCTCTGTTAAAAACTAAATTTATCTCTGACAACTTTGGTCTGCCTGTCTCAAGGAGTGAATACTACCACACTGCTGTGCCTCGAAGTAAATTTGGAACATGAAACTTGCAGCTTTACCAGACTAAACTGGAAAAAAAAAATAGTCAGTTCAGTTCACCACTAAGAAGGAAACTGTGCACCACAGTGAGCCTGCAGGCATGATGCAAATAGCACGCATGACCAAAACCACTTTAGTTTTGGCCCTAAAGACCGAACAGACCGGAATAGTGAGAGCAAATCTGACTTTCATCAGCTCTATCTTTCTAAAAAGCATGTTCATTTGTTTGCTATGGAGAAACAATTAGTTAATGTTCAGTACCATTCAGGTGACGCTTTATCGTCACTTTTTTTTTTTTTTTTTGGTATAATGAATTGGATTTGCTGGCACTGGAAAACTACAGAATAAGTAATGCCAAGGAAGTGGGGATGGGGTGGGGGTTGGAAAAGTCAGTCATTTCTATAACAAGTATGAATTCTCTGTGTAACTCTATTACAAGGCCATTTGGCAAACTTTGCTTCCTGACCTAACTCAGTCAGGTACATTACAGGCCCCAGGGCACCACCAACACACCCCTCCCAACCCCAAGTTGTTCTAGTTCCTTGAATGTCTTCCAGGCTTTCTTTTCTTACAGGCAATAGAGCCAAAATTTCAGGAGACAATATTTGACAACATTAGCAAACATTGCAAATATTCCTAGAGACATGCACAGTGACCCACTGAGGCTAGACCTCTGACTATAGCTATATATGGCTCTTTGTGGCTGTGATTTGGACTAGAGTATTTATCTAAAACTTACCCAAGAGAGTCACATGTGTATCTCAAGGATGAATCAATGTGGCCTTGGGAGCTAGTTTTCATGCCTCTTGACTCACTTACACAGATTCTTTCAGCCTCTGGAAGAAGAAAAACACAGACTCAATTACCACAATTATTGGAAGATAATGTAATCTGATTCATTCAAAGAATGCATTGTGTGGATATTTACTGACACCCATTTAGGTTGCACCCAAAACATTAAGCAGAAGCTTACCACTCAACATGGATTTAGTCCAGAATAATAATAACAGTTTTTAAACACTTATAAGAGGCTCAATACAAGCAAGCACTTTACCCAAATTTCCATTTAATCACCATGCTGACTCTGTGAGGGAGGCATTCGTATTGACACTAAAACCCTTGATTTGTCCTTGCTGAGAAGTTTCACTAAGTCAAAAATCAAGAAATAAAAAGTGGAAAGTCTTCAGAGAGCTGTCATGTTAACCCAACTAAGGAATTAGTAGTTCACTGCTAGACTGTGCATTTTAACCACTATACTATCCTGTGTCTCATTCTGAAGAGGAAGAGGATTTAGTGAACCGAAGGGGAACTACAGACCATGCTGGTCTGGGAACCACTACTAGTCTGTGATGAGATAAACCATAAATTGGAAGTTAGCTTTTATAAAGTTACAGGAATATAAAAGTATTGTTGTATCTGTTGAATCTAATTATTCAAAAATTGGGGCTTGATTTTTCTACCTTATTTTTTTGTTTAATATCATTTTACAGTAATTCATTGTATTTTTTAGACGCATCAGTCCATGTTGGATTGAAATTTTTTAAAGAAAATAGTCTTCCTTTAGCAAAGCACTGGACTAAATAATATTTTTTCATGATGACCACTGTAGAAAGGAAAATGGAAGATAGTAAGGCTTGAGCTTCTTCATGAGGTATGTGAGTTTCTTTCTTTCTTTTTTAATTTCTTTCTTTCTTTCTTCTTTCCTTCTTAAAGGAAAAGTGCAGGCAGGAATGAAGGTGAGTAAGCAGGCAGGAAGAGAGAAGAGGAAGAAGCATCTTTATTTATTTTATTTAGTCGTTCATCTTGGTTGTTTCTCTGTCCCAAAATGCCAACGTCATATACTTGGGATGTATGTGGACCACACTCATCTGGAGGCACCGGGCCCAATGGCTACTCCATCAGGTTGCATCAGTTGATTTTTCTTATCAGCCCTTGCCACTTCTCTCTGATAAATTTACCCACCGCTCTATTGGATTTTAAGAGGAGAATCAATAGTAGCTCCTTTCTTCCTAATTTGAAAGCAACTGAGACAGACATACGACTCAGTTAGAAGATGAAAATATCAATTACAAAGTTGGACTGGAGGACATAGTTGAGGTGCAAAACCTCAGCTGGCTTTCTAATTCCTCCCCCATGCCTGAATTAAGGAGCCTCATCTATCTAGTCACTGGCTCAGAGGGACAAGTTCAGACCTTCTCCCACAAGCTAGTAATAGACCTCAATAAAAGTCTTAGAAGACCTGAAAATGGCAGAGCAGAGGCTTCTCAATTTCTTCTCAAAAACTCATTAGTCTTGTAATTCTTCATTTGACATAGACAGGGTGAAGGAGAGAGCTCATGGGTGTCCCTTTTTATGTTCCCTCAAGAAAATGTAAAGTTAAGAGAATGGAGTTTCCCCTAACATGCGTCATGTTAATTAATTCATTTAATCTCCACCTCTAACTAGTCTATAAAAAAGCACCCAATTCCATTCTATGAGCTTGATTTTCCACTTTAAGTAACTCTTGAAAATCTATCTCCACTAGACGAATTTTGAGACAGTGGTGGTAATTCTTTATTCAAGTTCCTTTGCTCAGCATTCTGGTAAATGCACTTACTTTCTCATTTGCACTCAGTGAAAAAATGCAATTTATTAAATCATATGTAAATGATTAATTTTCAAGTTTTGAATTTGTTTACTTTACTTGCATCATGAATTGGCTATACTAGTATAAATCCCAGAGGGCGGGGTATCAAGCTTATAATTATTCATTTGCCACAGCCGGTGTGCCAATAGGTATTTAATGATTGCTTTGATCTCAATGATGAGGATGCAGATGGAGATAAAGACGTCTTTCAGCTATTTGTATTCAAGCGCTTAACCTCGGATGACAAACCAGTTTTTCCACTTGTATTCTTGTTTTTGATAACACCTGATTTACAATTTTGGTCCCTGAGTATCAGTTATCAGCTAAGTACTTTTCAACAACATACTAAAATTAGGAAAAGCTGATGTCCCTCATATAATTTGTAACTTGACTTTGTTTGAAATTAGACTCTCCCCTGCAGTTATTCTTAAGGCATTTGCATTGCTGGATCCTGTCACAGTGTCATCACAACTCTGTGAAATGTTCAAATTTGTCTTCTAATGCTCCAAGTTTTCCTTTCTGGCACTTTTTGTCAGTGCTCCTCCTTCCAAGTAACTAGAGCTCCCATAGTACCTCTCCTGGAACTTTCCAGAGCGGTCCTCCTGGCATCCTTCTCTTGTCTGCCCTTCTTGCCTGCATTCTAGACCTTTTTACCCCATTCTTTTATTAGCCTTCTGTGAAAGGGACTGTTGCATTTCAAACTATGCCTTCTGGAGTGATTCCAAAAAGTAACATTAATGGTGGGAATGTCATGAACTACAGCAGATTACTAAGGTGGCATCTGGGAGCAGGGAGCTTTGATCATCTTCAGATCACACCAGGTAGGTGGCTGCCTACATGCAAGACCAAGTCTATATATTAATAATTGTATCATCTTGTGTAAGTACATAATTACATCTTAAAGATGAGTTATATAGTCATATATATGGATATGAATGCAACTTTCATAAGAGCAGTTCTGTGCAAACCCTTCATTAGGACATCTATAAAACATCTTGCTTGCTTACCTGGTAACCCTAGTTTCTAGCAGCAGGGAAAGTGTATCCATGCTGATCTCATAAAATTAATTACTACTTTCTTTTAAAAAAAAATGCTGTGTTAGGTATAAGCTTAATTAAATGGTGATCTGCATCTCTGAATATGGGTACTATAAAAATGGTCAGTCTGGAATTCATCCACCACCGTGATGCACCTACCACTTAGCAACTTGAAACCTCACCTTCAACTGTCCCTTGAACTTAAAAGTGACTTGGTTTAAAGTAGATCTCTCTGAGTGATTCTTTCTAGCACACAAATACTTCCCTTATTTTTTATTAGGTTCTGGGTCCTAAAAAGGTCCAGATAAGCTTGGGAGCACAAGGGATTGAGCCAGGTATCCATAATCCCCACCTGCAACTCCGTGGCATTGTATCATTAATTAACATTTATTACCTCATTTTTATTCTGCTGATGCTTGTAATTCAGATGTTTAGGGAAATTTGGCATAAACAAAAAATTACTGGGTGTCTCCAATAGAAACCATGCATTGTTTAGAGCAAATTTTTCTGGGTTATCTATTCCAGTCTTTTATTTTCTTTGAGCTATTGAAACTCTGTAACTTTCAGATAATTGGTAGCAATGCAAAATAATTCTTGTCTATGGACATGCAAATACATTCTGTCTAGTGGAGGTTCAATTGACTTCTCTCTTTTTCCTCCGTGGAAAAACCAGTTTCCCATTCATTCTAAATTCATTTCAGTGTTCCTTTACTCCATGTAAATGTGTGCATCTGAATTCCTTTGAAATGGATGTAGCATCTTACAAGTCCTCTCATTAACAATGAGATAAATAAAATCTTGAACATGTGCTCATTTTATGTCTATATGAGAGTCATGAATACTGTCTCAGTCTTCCCTAAGGGCTTGCCACAGGGTAAAATGAATTTATATAAGGCATGCCTTGGTGGCTTAGGTGCTAAGTTGATGGTTAGAGCATGGACCATGTAAAGCCTAAGGACCTAGGTTCAAACTTGCAGAAGGAGAACTCAAAAAAAAACAATCTCACTTATAATTGCACCAAAAAGAATAAAATATATTAGAATAAAATTAATCAAAGAAGTTAAGGGAAATCTTATACACTGTTGGTGGGAGTGTGAATTGCTGCAACCATTCTAGAAGCAGTATTGCTGCCCCAAAAATATTGAGAATGGAAATCCCATATGCAGTTATTCTTCTGCTGGATGTTTTCCCTAAAACATAACAACAATAATTCACAGAAATATATGCACCCTCATTTTTCTAACTGTTATTTACAATAGTCAAGACCTGGAAACAACTTAAGTGCCATCAATAGATGAGTGGGTAAAGATGTGGTATATATACACAATGGAATACTACTTGGCTATCAAAAACCAAAATCCTGTCATTTGCAGCAACGTGGGTGTATCTAGTGGGAATTATGCTTAATGAGACAAGCCAGAAGAGAAAAGACAGACATTGCATGATATCACTCATATTTACTATACATAGGAAAAAGCAAAAAAAATGAGCTAAATCTAGCGAAAATAGACTTTCAGTCAATGAAAGCAAATGAGTGACTGCAGGAAGAGAAGAGGGAGGCTGGGAGGGCAAGTAGAGAGGATCAATTCTATAGCGAAGAAAGAACTGGAACGGTGGTAAACTTGATATATTATTTCCAGATGTGGATTACTATGATGAACACCTTAAATCTATATAATGCTTTCATGCAATGTTCTTTTAAGTAAAGCCCAAGGACCCAGGTTCAAGACCAGGGGCCAAGGGAACAACCAAAATACATATCTTCCTTCCTTAAAAATACTTCTTCCTCTCTCTTTCTTCCTCTCTTTAAAAAATGAGTGTATATGTTGAAAAGAATTATACCAAACTAGAAAGTGTTAAATAAAGAGTCTTCACTCCCTCCCCCTGCCATAGTCAATGCTGCCCATACTTTAAGACACGGCATGGTTCTTACTTCTACCACTACTATATGAAAGCTTTTTGCCTGCTTTAGTCACACTGCTATCTCTCTTATCTAAATTTATATTTTATTCAGTGAGTTTAATGAGCAATAGCATACCAATAATTATTTTGCCCTTTCTAATTATTTAATGTATGCCAATTTCATCTAGTCAGGTAGATTGTATGGTATTTTTGGACCAGGGCAATACGTTAAACTTCTGAGGTAAACACAGTACTTACTTTCTGGATAGCAGACATTCAATTGAAGATGATAAGGAGGTTGAAGGTGATTACCACAATCACCATCAGTCAGGAATTTGTATGGTAGAAAAGATGATACAGGGATATTCTGCCTTCAGAAAACAAGACGAAATCAAAAGAAGAACAGCTAATTTTAATTGAACAATTCCTATGTGTTTGGTATTGTTGCAAACACTTTATAATCTTTATCCACTTTCAAGTCACAATAACACTCTCTGGTGGATGCTGTTATTCCCCATTTTACAGATAAGGAAATTGAGACAGAGATTATTTAACTTGTCCCAAGTTCACACAGCTGATGAGTGGAGATTGACTCCAGCATCTGGGTGAATGTCTTCTGTCCTTACAAGAAGAAAGTGGATATAGAAGAGTTTTCTGGGGGTCTGAGCTCTGATTGTGAGAAGGAATAATTATAATAAGAAGGTAGCGATAAGGACTAAAAGAGATTATCTGCAAGGAATAAAGAATAGCAATGATAATGAGCAGGACACCTTGAGAATATACGACCTTGGGTAAGTCATTTAACTTCTTAAAGGTACAATTGTTGTATGACATGAGATAATTTATGTAAAGTAGTGCCTGGCACATGATAAGACCTCCATAAATAATATTGCTATAAAAAGGTTTAATTATATAGTAAAGGAGAAAATTGGAACATTGGAGTTAAACTTAATCTAAGACATGTTTTATTTCCCAGCATATGGTCTATCCTTGAGATTGTTCCATGAGCATTGAGAAAAATGTAAATTTTGCAGTTGTTGAAGTATTCAATAAGTGTCTATTAAACCCATCTGTTTTAATATGTCGTTTAAGTGTATCGTTTCTCTGCTAATTTTTTTCTTGAACTGTCCATTATTGTATGTTGAGTGTTGAAATCTCCTACTATCATATTATTGTATTGCTGTTGATGTCTGCCTTTAGTTATGTCAATAATTGCTTTATGTGTTTTGATGCTTCTTCCTTTGGTGCATATATGTATATGTGTACATATATATATATAAACATTATGTCTTCTTGCCAAATTAATCACTTATCATTATGTAATGTCTATCTCTATCTTCTATTAACTTCTTTAGTTGAAAGTCTATTTTATCTGACGTAAGTATGGCTGCTCCTGCTTATTTTAGATGTAGGATTGTTTTCCAACTATTGACTTTGATGTTTATCTTTTGAATGTAGATGGGTTTCCTGTATGCAGCAGACAACTGAGTTATGTTTTTCATTCCATTAGGCCACTGTGCCTTTTGATTGCTGAGTTCAATCTATTAACATTTAGGCTTGTTATTGATATATACATGCTTGTTGTCATTTTGTTAATTGTTTTCTGGTTGTTGCTGCAGATATTTTTATCTTTGCTCTTTTTCTTTTTCGGTGCTTTGAAAACGTTTATGTTTTGTTTGATTTGTCTTTTCGTTTTCTTCTTTGGATTTTTCCCTGGATTTATGTTTTGAGGTTACCCTGGGATTTACATAACAGCTTTTATGCTTATAAACTGTTTGAACTTGAAGGCGGATTAGACTTGAGCTCATTCTATAGTCCACATTTTATCTTGTATTTTTGACATTTTAATGATGATGTGTCATATCATAGGTTTGTTTGGGTTTCTTCAGAACTCTTTGAGCTTTCTAGGTCTGGAAGTTTGTTTTCTTCCTCAGGTTAGGGAAATTCTCAGCTATTATTTCTTCAAATACAGTTTCTGCCCCCCTTTTCTTTCTCTTCTCCTTCTGGCATGCCTATGTTGTTCCACTTGATGTTATGTCATAGGTTTCATATGCTGTTTTCATTTCATTTCATTCTTTTTTTTTCCTTTTGCTGATCTCCTTGGGTACATTTCACTGCCCTATCTTTTAGCACATTGATTCAATTGGAGACTTCTTCCAGCCTGCTGTTGAACTCCTCTACTGTGTTTTGACCTCATCAATTGTGTTCTTTAGTTCTGTGCATTCTATTTAGGACTGCTTCATATTTTCTCTCTCTTTTTGCTTTTCCATTGCTTTTCTGACTTCTGTGTATAATTAAAACTGTTGCTTTAAAGCATTTATCAGGTAGTTTACTTAATTCGTTTGCATTCAGATTTCCTGTGGGGTTTTGTTTTGGTCTATCATTTCGAAGTCATTGATTTGTTTGGCATTCTCTGCTTATTTCTATGAGTTAGGTTTCCTTGCATAAAGGCCTTACTTTAAGCTGTTGAGCTGCACGGCATAGTCCTAGGCATTCATCTGCAGTGCTGCATTTACTTTAGTTATGTGATGTCAGCACACAACAGCATCAGGATTGTTAAAGCTCTTGAGCCCATCCTATGTGGAGACCTGAGAGTCCACACTACAGAGTTGGCCTTGGGGTAGGGAATGCAGAGATTCCCCCCACCCCCAGAGTCACAGGCATGCACAAAAAGGCACAGGAGAAAAACACAAGTGTAAGTAAGTAAGCTATTCAGTCCATAAATAGGCCACAATTGCACTAGAAGCCACAGGGAGAGAATCAGGTTCTGCTCTTAGCAAAGTTCAATACTTTGAAAATCCCTCAGTCCTCCAGGGGAACTGCAGTACCAGCAGAGTATTGCAAACTACTCCGGAGTACTCAGGGGTGCAAGTTCTAGGAAGTACTAAGCAGATGACAAAGCTATTTAGCTGTAACCTCAGGCTGAGAGGAGCTGCCATTTTTGATGGAACCTTTCCAATTATTTTCCTCTGAGAGGGCATAGAATGAAATGTTTCTTGTCAGAAAATAGCCAGCTATCTACATGGGTGCTGCCAACCTGTGTGGCTGTCTCTTGCAGCCCCTGGATAGGTAGCTGTGATTGTCTACAATCCTACACAAATAAACAAATGGTGGAAGTGGTGGGCATTTCCCCCTGGGAGCTTTCCTACAATGACAACCTCCAGTTTGGGCAATGAATAGAGGCAGCATCTCTTCACACAGAGGTTAGCTCTGTTCCAACCCGTGATAAGGTTTTTAGTTCCTAAACTGAAAGCTAGTTCCCAGATATGTGGGACCTTCAGCATTGGCTAAGTGTCAGTTTCATTGGTCTTTCCCTTTGACCCTGAGGTCTCTGAACAGGGTGTTCTAATATCAAGACTGATTGGCTCCTCCTACAATTTATGGAGATGTGTGTCCCCTCTTTTTGTGGAGATGTTGGTCTCACTTCTTTTGAAAGTTAGTAGTTGCTAAGTAGGTGTTTTTGTTGTGTCTATGTGGAGGAGATAAGCTGGAGATCTTAATACTTCACCATCTTAGAACCCAGACCCCAGATGTTGATTTATGATGATGCAACCTTTAAATTTATATAATGTGATAATGCAGTGTTCTTTCAATACAATTTTAAAAATAAAATGAATAGTATTACTATTTATTATTATTGTCTATTTTTATTATTAACCACAGTAGATGAAAACAGCTTATCTTATTATTATCAGGACTTAGTATTCTATCCTACTTGCAAGTGTATACATCAGTTTGCTAGACGTTCATGGATGCTGGCAGAAGACATGAAATTACCAGCTCAGGATAAAGTATTTTACTCAGTCCAGCAAGCAACATCAGCACGCCTATATTTGTACTGTTTCCCTTTGCCCTCAATTCCCACAGAGGTTACCAGTGAAAACGCATGATTCAGTACACACAGTCCATTTGCATCATTTTCCAGGAACACTGACCTTGAGGAAATCATAACTTTTACAGTAAGCAAGTCTCCTCTTTGTCTAGAAAGAGACTTTGTTTCATCTCTCAAGATTTTGTGCTGAAAATCAACCCTATGAAATGGACCATGTAAAGATTGGTCAGGGCCTTGCATTATTGACATACCCAGCAAGAACAAGCAGGATACTCTGGGTCTACGGCAGATTATCTCTCACAACAATCATCATCATAAATTACTGTACAAATCAGAGAAAGAAAGGTGACATGTCTTTTACCTGTTTATATATGCATACATTCCATGTGACACCTTCTCACTTTGAACCCTGATCTTAGTTTATTGGGGGTTTACATAAAAATTTAAATAAAAAGGGTCTGTAGCTCCAACAATTTACTTTTCTGATTGTAGACTTAGGATCCTCCCACTCTTGCTTCCTATTGTATTTCAGCTTGAGACATCATATAGACATTTACTTTCCTTTCTTCCCCTGCAATAAAGCATTATGAAAAAACATATGTTTTAAGGATCTAGGCCAGGCATGGTATTTTCCAGCATAACATATCAGTCTGGAAGCATTGCTTTTCCACTTGTATCTGAATAAAGTCACTTTTTAGGTAGTCTCTAAAATTAATTTCAAAAAGTTGTGATCAACATAAATTTCATCAGGCTGTCTGAAATAGCCATCTGCATTTCAATGAGTATTAAACATGCCTAACACTATTATATTGCACTATCTTCCAGAAATACTTTCTTAAATCAGAATTGGAACTAAAACTTGGTTCTTACGATTGCTGTAAAAATTTAACACAAACTGAGATGGTTGGAAATTTATTCTCCCATACTCCAAAGTCCCCAGAGGAAGACTGTGGTCTCTTTCAGCTTCTGTGCCCCAGGTGTCCGTTGACTTCCAACCTCATAATTTAAATCTGTGCCTCCATCTTCACAGTTTTCCCTATGTGTCTCTCTTCTTATAAAGACACCAGTATATTGAATTAAGGCTCCATCTTGTTCCAGTAAAACCTCCTATTAAATAATTATGTCTTTAATAACCTTATAACCATCTAAGCTCACATGCTGGGGAACCAGTAGGTAGAATTTCAAAGGTTCTTTGGGGGACAAATAATTCAACCCTTAACATTGACTAATCGAATTCCTTTATTTTACAAATAATAAAAATGAGGCCCAAGAACGTTTAGAGTTACCCACGGTCACTGCTCTTCAAAGTCTATGACTTTCTAGATTTCAGACCCTTCTCCATCTTTTAAGGACTACTAGAATCCTCACACTTAGCCTGACTTTTGGGAATTTTAACCCATTCTCTGGTTGATTTTAATGTCTGTTTCCACATTTTTCTGAGTCCCAGTTTATTGAATAACCCTGCTGCCATTCATGCCCCAAAATATAGGTCATGGGGAGCAGTCCCTCACACCCTAGGGGAAAGAGACGATAGGCACTAGAGGGCATTTGTGACTTTGCTTCAGAAAACTGAATCAGAATGAGGCTTTTGAGAAAACATGTAGGCTAACAGAAAATTACTCTAAGTGCTCCCCTATGACTCAGCAGCTAAGGTGCAGGCCATGGACTCAGGTCTGGGCCTCGTGAAGGGAAAAAAATTACTATAGACAGGATTTATATATGGGAGAGGTTTCTGTTGAAAGTATTCTTGAAATGGTAGGCAAATCCTGGCCATTTAATTTTAAATGATACAAAATGAAACAAACATATGCGACAAAGATCTTTTTTTTCCAGACAGTAGCAGGGCAAGTATGACCAAGTGGAACTTTGGACCGTTCTCATCTTGGCTGTAGGTATTTGCTCAAGTTCCTCTGAGATTGTAAAATGCATAGGTGATTCACAGCCTGCTTCCAAACCCTCCAGGCAGGAAATTTGCCATCAATCTTTTCGGAATTTTTTTTCTTTACTTAAAGCTGAAGACATTTCATGGACTAATTAGAAGATATTTCTCATCTTAATTCAATTGTGAAATACTTACTTAGAGGCTATATAAAGTTCATGCCTATCATTGAATGAACTTAATGGTATTATTTTATATTAGAATCTACTCAGCACCTTAAAACTTCTCTTGTTGTGTTAGTATTTTGAAAACATCAATTACATAGAGAGGGAAGGAAAGACATAGGGTTAAAAAATAGCTGAATTCATGTAACTTAGAGAAAGATCATAGAACTTTCATGATCCAAAAGAACTTTAAAAAAGGAACAGGACTTCCATAGCACTCATTTTTTCTTTTTTTAGTATTAATTATTATCTCTTTTGTTCACAAAGCTACATTCATTTTAGGCTATTAAAATTGCATCTTCATCTAGATTTCACACCACACCCTCCACCAGAGTTCCAATGTCCTTTACCACCAGCTTTTCCCCTCTTCCATCCCTCCTGCTTCCACTCCCCTGCAGTCTTTATCTTGTGTCCTGAGAGTTGTTGCTGCGGCTTAGCTCTTTATTTCATTATATTCCACATGTAAGTGAAACCATCCACCATATTTCTTTTTCTCTCTGACTTATTTAACTTAACATAATCCTTTCTAGTTCCATCCAGATTGTTGCAAAAGGCACAATTTCTTTTTTTTTTAAGTAGTGGCATTGAATTCCATTGATTATATAGATCATAGCTTCTGTATCCAGTCATCTGTTGATGGGCATTTAGGTTGTTTCCATGTCCTGACTACTGTGAACTGTGCTACATAGCACTCATTTTTGCCTCACAAATTTTAAAAGTGATGTTTCCTGGTGGAGCAGTGGTTACATCAATCTCCTCTGAAGGACACAGGTCACATACCCCTGGGTTCGAGTTCTGGTTTGGGGGGAATACAACCAGTGTGAACAACTCAACTAAAATAAAAATGAAATAAAATATTCTTCCTCTTGTCTCTTCCTGCCTGTCTGTGTACTTGCCTTTATTCATGCCTTCATCTTTCCTTTAAAAACATTTTTAAAGTAATGTCATGAGGCACCCTTGTGGCCCAGGCAACTGAAATACTGATGTGCTGATAATGTAAAGTCCAAGGACCTGGGCTTGTGACTCATGCCAGGGCCAGTGTGAAAAAACAAAATAAACAACTAACCAAATAAAGATACTTCCATCTCCTCTTCTTCCTTCCTAGCCTTGGATTCTGTTTTTCCTTCCTTCCTTCCTTCTTTCCTTCCTTCCTTATTTCCTTCCTTCGTTTCTTCCTTCCTTCCTTCATTCCTTCCTCTTTTCTTCAGTACTTCTTCCTCTTTCATTCATTCCTTCTCTTTAAAAAAATAGTGTAAGGGCAACTGACAGGTTACTTAGGTCATTCCTGGCTGTTGGAATAGAATTGGTAGATAGAGATGGTCTCCCAATTCTACTAGATTCTTGGTCCCCTAAACTTACTATAACTCTCACCCACCATTTTGGGTTAACAAGGGAAACAGATATATTCCCATTTAACATACAGATGGAAACTATTATATGCAGAGGTCAACCCCTTTCAAAATTAGATACAGTACTAATAATGGTGGTCGCCATGGGTTAGATGGGGGGAGAAGAATTATTGCTTAATGAGCATACAATTTCAGTTTTGCAAGATGAAAAAGTTCTAGAGATCACACTGCATAATAATACGAACAAACTTAATGCTACGAAACTATGCAATTAAAAATAGCTAAGATGGCAAATTGTCTTATGTAGTGTCTTGCCATAATTTTAAATAAAAATAGTTAATTTGAAAATAGATATGCTACTGTGATTGAATAGAGCTCCCAAAGTCTCAGGTACTTGAAAACCTCTCTCTGCCTGCCTACTTTACTACCTAACAGTCAATTATATAACAGCCAAATATAGTTCCTCTTCAAGTAAAAAGATTTTTTACATAAGGTCTCCGCTTAAAAAACATACAGATTTACAGGAGCAAAGGGATGGTCAGCAACTGTTAACATAAGATAGTTTTTTAAAAATGTGTAGGTGAGAAATCAGGACATAAAGTTAGCTAATATTTGCTGGGTCTATAAAAGCTGAAACATGAGCTAGCTAAGAGCATGAACACAGGAATGCTATACAGTTAAGCAAGAGTGAGGTCAATGTCCCTGCAATAGCAAGCAAGGTCAACCATATGAATGCTAAAAGGGCTTAAGAGCATGCCGACCAAGCAATTTACTGTACAACCAAAGTTAGTTTAGTCTGTGTTAAAACTAAGAATAAATGTTGACAATACTAAGGACCAGGATAAAGCTCCAGGCCTGAAAAAACAGAAGCCAAGGCTAAATGTCAAAAAAAAAGCTAGATACACAGGCAGATCTTGTCTGACGACTATACTGGCAATAGATGGTTATGAAAAGGCCAGAAATCTGGAATCATGTCAAGATATCAAAGCTGAACCAAGCCAAACGGTTGCCAGAATAAGATGTTCAAGCAAATGAGTTAGAAATGAATAAAACTAGAACAGAGAGTGGTTTGGGTACAGTACTGAACAGAATGGACTTAGAACTCAGGTAAATATTATGTTATATGAATTAGAAACCAGATGAAAAGTTTTGGTGTCAAAACTTAAAACAGAGGAAAGAAGCCTTACCAATAGGTAAAAGAGACAAACAGGAGCTTGACACGAATTCAGTTTGTCTGAGACTTGGAATTTAATGTCATTTCTGTTAAGGCAAAAACTAATCCTGGAAAACTTTCTAAAAAGACCCATTCTGGCATTTTGATAGTGAGGGAACATGTTAAGTAAAGTGATTCTAAAAGCATAAGCTTTATTTTTTTATTGCCGTATAATTGACATATAACATGTACCTTTCACTGATACTTAGACCTCAATGTTGTTTACTTGGTGCTCTTAGTAAACATGCAGCTCTACATGATTTTTGCTGTCTTTCCTTCCTTCATTCCTCATGTTCACCCGTGTCTGGACAGACCAAAACAAGAGCCCATATTCAGTCTCATGTGTGTCTTGGGAATTCTATGGGATACATCTATGTAACTCTGCATTTATACTCTGGCAATTGTCCTGTAGACTTTTTTTTAATAAGTATAGAGTTCTGTCAAAATATGCAAGAGTAATTTAACAATGATCACTTCTAAGTGATGTTCATTTACACTTTTTGTTGAGCTTTAAAGAGAGTAGGAGGTAAGTGAAATGGTCTGCTTGTCTGCCTGACTAGGTCATTTGGATGCCACCTGTAGACACTGTCCCATCCTAGTCGAAAGAACCAACATCATTGGTCAAGGAGATTTAAGGAGTCAAGGACCAGTAGCTCTGGTGTCTCAGAAGTAAGCTGACTGTGGTATTAGTCTGTATGGGTTCCCCTTTTGTCAAATGGGAGTTGAACAAAGTGTAGGAACAACTGGGTTACTTTTGATGGACAGAGAATACCTTCCCTCCAGATATGCACAGGTAGACTGTCCAGGTGTCCGGGAGGCCATGAACCAAAGCCAGGAAAGAGGCAACGTTCCAACAGGTTTAAGAGTACAAGAACTAAAGTTTGTAATTTGACTGGGGCAAAGCAAAACAAATCAACCAAACATTAACAAACTAAGTAAAGGATAATTGAACGAATGGAGGCGAACATGAAGAAATCTGAGGCAAAGTGAATGTAGAACGCTGGCATGTAAGGTACATATAAAGTGTCTGGAGTAGAAGGAACAGTCTGTCTTCTCTGTACTCGTTGTGTACTAATCTAATTAGATTACTGCCTTACTACTTTGAACTTGGTCCTCAACTTCTTCACATCTGATTTGGTCATCTCAGAATCCCAATTCCTCCATATCTGCGATACTGTCATGCCTCCCCTCGGTGTCTATTGAACCTCTATCTCTTATACTTGTTACCTTATATGACATGTCTATCTGTCCCTGTGGTTTTGGTACAGTCAACTGTTTCAATCAGTAAGCTACCCCAGGTTACTTGGGGAACACATATCCAGTCTTTAGTGAGCACTCTTTAATGCCAATGACATGTTTACCTAATTCTTGTTGCTAGACCTTACCAATGTGCTCTGTGCTGCTCCAGATGTCCTTTCATTGTACAATAAATGGTTATTGAGTTTAACTTCCTGGAAACTTTCCAGATTGCCGCCCTGCACTGGCCCTCCTTGGTGAGGTCCTGAGGTTTCCAGGTGTCTAGTTTTGCCAAAGACAGTCTAGTATTTGAGATTGTTATCTGATTAAAAAATACCAGATGACTCTCACTTTTTTTAATTAAGTAAACTGTTTCATTATGTGATAGCAGAAGTTATATATATATATATATATATATATATATATATATATAGGCAGTGAAATCCAATTAAAGTTACAAATCATTTTAAGATTTCAGATATGTATCCAATATACCCAGTATTTTTATAGATACCATTTAACAACTCAATTTAGGTTATTCTTCTTCCAACCAAATTTTCCATTCCCACATCTTATGAGAAAATGCAGAGAACAAATATGAGTCAGTTTGAACCTTAGAAAATAAGTTTAACGATAGGAGCGCCATTGCCATTAACGAAGATATATTGAGCACCCGCTTTAGTGATTTGAGCACAGCTTTAAAGTAAATGTATCGATTAGCAATATCTCTGTTTCCTAAAGGGATAGGGGAAAACATTAGTTGTAGCTTCATTAGATTGATTTTCATATATCAATCTATATAAACATTGACATGGTTGCAAAAATAAAGCAGGAGGCTACTTGTCAGAATATGGAGTAGTTGTACTTTTTCCTGTTCCTCCTAATCTTTGGATAATATATATAAAATAAATATAAGAAGACTCTGAAAGGTCAGGAGGAAAAATCAGACCAGCTAGGAACTTCAGGATTCAAGGAATGAAACTATGATGATTTATCCAAATCCCTTGGCCTCCATATTCCAGATTTGGAGCTAAGTAAACTGACCACCAAGAAACACATACAGACAGCAGCAGGCACAGAAAAAATATGTTTAGCCAAAGGACCACTCTCCTTATCCAAGGGACCAGGAAGGGGACAGCATAGCAACAAAGATATGCTTACTAAACTTACCTTCTCCCCAGTCTGTAATGAAATGTCTCCACATCCCTATTTAGTCGATGTCAGAGAAGGTTAAAAGGGAGCACAGGCTTTCGTCTTAACTGGCCAGTCATGATCCCTCCTTTAAACCACCATGGTCTTAGTGGAGACTATGGTGGGGAGCCCGAACTTATACCCTCATGGAACAGCAGCAGGGAGCTAACCACTTGGGTGTCAATAGAGGTCAAATGGGGAGCTTGGACATCTACTTTCACAGGATAGTAGTGAAGGAGTCCTACCCCTTCCCCTACTAGAGAGGTGTCAAGCAAGTCAGCAAAACAGAAAGTTTAAAGGAGATGTAATGTCTTATAACATGGTATGAAAATATAAGTGAAAATCACTCATAATATGAAGAACCAGATTAATATCAAACTGAATGAGAAAGCAATCAATAAATACCAACACTGACATGGATGTCAAAACAATCTGACAAAGATTTTAAAGTAGGCATGATAAAATAAAAATGCTTCAACAAGCAATTACAAACACATTTGAAGCAAAAAAGTAAAACAAACTTCAGGAAAATAATAGAAGACAAAGGATTAAATAAGCAAATAGAAAATCAGTGGAGGTATTTGACAGCAGAATGGAGTGGACAGAGAAAAGAATCCATAAACTGGAAGATAGAACAAAAGAAATGTCCTGGACACACACTTGTGACTCAGGCTGCCAAAGTACAGACTCTGGGAAACACAAGGACCCTGGTTTATGCCCTGCAGTAGGAGGGAAGAGGGACCAAAATTATTTCTTTTTTAAAAAATCACACCTATATGGCTCAGGTAGATACCTGAGTTGGCTAAAGTACAGAGGGACCCAAGAACCCAGGTTTGAGATGCTGGCCATGGGGAAAAAAATCTCTCCATCGAAACAACATATATGAAATAGGCTGAAGATGCACTCTGGTGAAGCAGAAGTTTGGTCAACTACCTCCGGCCTCAGCACAGTCCATACACATCCCAAGGACCCAGGTTCACATCACAGGCTTTGGAGACCAAACAAGATGTACAACTAAATAAAAATAAAGTGCTTCTTCTTCCTCTCTCTTTCTGCCTGCCTGCCTGCTTGTTCACTTTCATTTGTACATGCACCTCTCCTTAAAAAAAGAAAATGAAATACAAGAAAAAGAAAATGAATAGGCATTCAAGGATCTAAGGTTCCATAACAAAAAATTTAATATTCATGTCATCAGAGTCCCAGGAAGAAGAAGAGAAGATAAAGTGAGAAAGGCTACAAATGTACTAAAAGAAAGCTGAAAATGTTTCAATAAAACTACAAATCAGATTTAAGAAGGTGAACAAATATAAAACAAAATAAACTGAAATAAAATCCAGACAAAGACACATCATTGTTAAATTTATGAAAAATGAAAGCAAAGGAAAAATCTTGAAAGCAGTCAGTAGGGAAAAGCAGTTTGAATAGCAACCAATTTCTCATCAGAAACCATGGTGCTAAAGGAAGTAGCAAAATATTTTTCAAGTTTTGAAAGGAAAGAATCATCAGCCCAGAATCCTATATACAACAAAAAATATCCTTGAGGAATGAAGGATAATCAAGACACTTAGGGAAAACTATGATGATTTGTTGCTATCAGACCTATCATTAAAAAATGACTGACAGATATTCTCTAAACAAAAGAGTAATAAGAGGAATGCTGGATATCAGAAAGGAGGGACACAATAAGTAAAAATAATATGGGTAAATGCATTTCTCCTTTTGAATTTTCTCAATTGTATTTTATAGTTGAAATGAAAGAATATTACTTTGATGCATTTCTAAATATATGTAGAGGATGAATTTAAGATAACTATGCAATAAATAGGGCAACATCTATATATAAACAAAAAGATACACCACAAAACACTACTTATAACCAAAACAGAATTCTGATAAATATTCAAGTAACCTACCAGAAAACAGGGAAAAAAAGCACATACAGGTAAAAAAACAAAAAGAACAGAAAACAAAACCAAAAATTAGCGTAATTAATTCCTAATATATCAATAAATAAAGTCAAAGAGCTTAAATTAAATATACTAATTAAAAGACAGAGATTGCCAGAGTGAATGAACCTAATGATATGTTATCTAAAAAAAACTCACTTCAAATATAATGAATGATATGGGCAGATCGAAAGTGAAAGAATAAAAGAAATTATATCGTGCAAACATTAATCAAGGGAAAGTTAGAATTACTATTTATTATCGAATAGGGAAGATTTTAGAGTAAAGAAAATTATAATAAATCTAAAGAAACATTTTCAAATGATAATAGGGTCATCCACCACAAACAGCGATCTTAAAAGTGCACTCTCTAAAGATAGGTCCAAAATAAGTGAAGTGAAAACTGATAGGAAATTAAAAGAAACACTAACAAGATTTTCTTGACATTTATAGAATACTTCACACACATTCTTTTTAAGCACCCAAGAACACATAACAAAATATGCTATATTCTGAGCCATAACACAGATTTCCATAAATTTGAAAGAACTAAAATCTTACAGAAAGAGTTACATAATTACAGTGAAAATTGAAATCATCAACATGAAAATTTCTAAGTACTTAGAAACTAAACAACACACCTCTAAATTTATTCATCAAAGAAGTCTCAAAGGCAATAAAAATGTACATGGAATTGGTTGAAAATAAATACATATCAAGTATAATATGCAATTTATCAAAATCTGTGGAACATAATTAAGCAGTCCTGAGAGAAATGTTTATAGCACTAAATGCTTACATTTGAAAAGAGAGGATGGTTCAAGTCAGCAATCTGATCTTGCATCTCAAGATTCTACAAAAATAAAAACCAAATAAACAAATAATAATCAGAAGGAAGTAAACAATAAAAAGAAAAATGAATGAAAACAAAAACAGAAAAACACTCCAGTAATCAATGAAAGACCTGGTTCTTTGAATGAATCCATAAAATTAAGAAACATCTAGAAAGACTGACACAAAAGAGAGAAGAAAAAAATGACCTATTGGTCAATGTTAAAAGACCTAAATTAATCTCATTGGGTTAAAGTCAAGGTGTCAGTCACATACCTTTTAGAGGGTCTAGAAGATAATCCATTCTCTTGCCTTTCCAACTTCTAGAGACCTCCTAAATAACTTAACTTGTGGTCCGTTTCTCACAATGGCATTTACTTTCCTCTGCTTTCATCATCAAATCTCCCTCTCTCTCACTGTGTCTGACTCCCCCGCATCCTATGTAAATATATTAAGACCACTGGATGATACTAGATAATTTCTCCATTATAAGAACCTTAACGTAATCACATCTGTGAAGTGCCTTTTACCATGTAAGGTAACCACAAGCTAGGAAATAGACATCTGTGAGGGGCCATTATTCAGGTTACCAGACTTACAGTATCAAAACTGCATAGTATTTATAGAGGGATAGACACATGGATAGATGGAACAGAACAGAGAACTTAAAACTATGCCTAGTTGATTTTTAGCAAAGGAACAAAACCAGTTCAACAGAGGAAACAGTCTTTTCCTGAAATGGTATGGGAGCAACTGAACATCCAAAAAAATGAACTTCAGCCTAAATCTCACATATTACCCAAAAGTTAACTCAAAATGGATCACAGACTTAAATTTAAAATATAAACCTATAACTTTCATATTAAAAAAAAAAACAACAGGAGAAAATTGCTGGGATATAAAGCTAGGCAAAGAGTTCTTAGATTTGACACCATAAGCATGATACAGAAAAGGAAAGACTGTTAAGCTTAGCCTCATCAAAACTAAAAACATTTGCTTTGCAAAAGGTTGTGTGAAGAGGATGCAAGACTAGTTATTACATAGGAGAACATACACTCAAACACATATCTAATAAGTCCTATTAGCTAGGATTATAAAGAACTCTCTAAACAAAGCAATACAAAAATTCCAATTAAAAAATGGACAAAAGTCATGAACAAACAATTTACCAAAGAGAATATACAGATGACAAATAGGTACATGAAAAGATGTTTAACATCACTGATAATTAAGAGAATTAAAACTAAAATCAGAATGATATCACCACAGACTTATTATAATAGTTAAAATGATAGTGACAAGATCAAATGCTAGTGAGAAAATGGAGACACTGAAGCACTAGCACATTGCTGGTGGAAATATCAACCGGTAAAACCATTCTGAAAAATAGTTTGGCACTCTTTTATAAAACCAAATGTGCAACTACTAAATAATCCAACAATTGCACTCCTGGGCATTTATTCTAGATAAATTAAGATTATGTTCACATAAAAATATATAGACGAATATTTATAACAACATTAATTATAATGAAAGCAATCCTGGGAACAACCCATATCAACTTAAACAGGTGAATTGCTAAATAATCCATGCACATTCTGATCACGGAATATGACTCAGGAATAAAAACATTACAAGTTGGGATGAATCTCCAGAGAATTATGTTGAATGATAGAAGAGAATTCAAAGGTTATGTACTATATAATTCCATTTATATAGCATTTTTAAATGATAAAAACTATAGAAATGGAGAACAGTTTAATGATTGCATGGTGTTAAGGAATGGTTTGGAGGCAAGAGGGAAGTGAGTGTAACTATAAAAAGGCAATAGCATTTGGTATATATATAGTGTATAATACACTACATATTATGCATATATATTTAATTTATATATTAATAAATGGGATTTCTTAATACATACAATACATGCTTATTTTATACATTAATTTTATATACATATTTAATTTATATTTTAATCAATGGATTCCTATAAGAACATTTATGTGTAAAAAACTATAAACCAATAAGCAAAAAAGAATAAGAACCCCAAATGAAGGGGGGAATAGGACAGACGCATAAACAGGTGGTTAATGAAATAGAAAACTTAAATAGATAAAAACATGTGAAAACATGTTTATCTGCATTAGTCACCAGGGAAATGCAAACTAAAGCAATGAAATAGCATTTAATACCCACAAAATTGTCTAGAAATTAAAAATACCCGCAGCATCAAGTGTTAAAACAGTGCTTTCTTTAATATGGAGAAATAGAACTTAATATGCTTCAGATGGCAGTGGAAATTTATAAAGCTATTATTGTGCATAATTTAGTGATATCTAGTAAGCTTTGAAGAGCTACATCAGCCATGAGCTTGCAATTCTACTTCCTCATCTGTCATACTATATAGTAGATATTGATTAAAAGTGATATCAAGAAATTGGTTAGATATAAGCATATGCTCTATCACAGAGTTTTTCAGACCTGTGAGGTTTGTTTTTAAGTTCTAATGCATCAGGTCTGAGACTGGGTCCAAGAGTCTAAGAAGTTCCCAGATGATAATCATGTTGCTAAATAGGAGGACTTTCTTTTGAGTAACAGAGAGCTAGAATATAGATTACAAACCCAAATGCCTGGAGAGACCAGGCACGTAGCAAAGGTATGGAACTGATTAGGTGGGAACTGCAGGGCATACTCTTAATAGAGAGCATTTCTGATATCCTGTTCAGATTGTACGACCCGAATCCAGAAGTTGCAGTTACTCAAAAGAGACTGGAAAGGCAGTTTTATATAAAATCTTCCAAGTGAAAAATGTCAACACCTATTCACAAAAACTCTATGTGAGCTAAATAAAATGAATCTTTGGGCAAAGTTTGATGTGCTGGCCTTCAATGTACAAGCTCTGATCTACATTTAAGATGGTAACCAACAGAAAATTTAAGATCAACCTGTTAGGGAGGTTACCTCTGGTATGTGGACCTTGGATGGGGAGGGAAGGAACAGGAGACTCTCATTTCACACCCTTGATCTTCTGTATTGTTTGGTCTGTAACTACATGGGCATTGCTCTGATTTTTTTTAAATGTTTTTATGTAAAGCAGTTATGACTTAACTGAAAGTTGTTTCATATTTGCTTTGCCAACCACAGCTGTCTTAGTTCAAGTTTGATCAGGAACATACTATCTAATTGCAATCTGGCTCATAAAGGAATCCATTAACCTACACTCCAATGATCCTTCGTGAGTTCTTGGAATATAACATAGTGAGACGTAAAGATAACCTGATGCGAGAGTATAAAATTAATGAAACTGTAAAATTACTAAATTTCAACAGTCTTCTCAAGGACCTCGTAATCAGACAGCAGTTCAGGAAACAAAGAATTTAGAATACTAAGGCCAAATGATCACAGAGGTAAACGATCCAATATGCCACTGAGTACCTGAATTCACTATTTCCTTAACTTAGATTAATCTTTGTTCCTGACTTCTCTTTTTACATCACAGAAGGTGCAAAATACTAGGTGCAGGCTCTAAAGTACATTTTTTTGACAATAATGATAATAGTAAGAATAATAACAAAGATAATAGCTAATTTTTCTGGTATATATATGATGTACATCATCTCATTTGAGCCTAAGAAAGTCAATCTATACCTTTCTACAGTTAGTTACCAGTCAAAAAATAAAAATAGTAATAATATTACAATGGAGAAACCTAACAAACACCACCTTAATCAAGTGATTAAAATTGACATTACCAATATTAGAAGAATCTTACATCATTTGCCTCCTGATACTATGTCCTGAGAAGTACATATAACATAACCGTTGTGGTATTTTTGCCAAAAATATGTAATCTCAATTTAATCACAATAACATGTCAGAGAAATGCAAAGTGAAACACATGCTACAAAATGAAAGACATACTGCAAAATAACTGAGTTGTGCTGTTCAAACATGTCAGTGCATGAAACACAAATAAAGACTGAGGAACTAGTACAGATTAGAAGAGATTAACAAGACATGACTGGAGTGCTCTGGAGACCTAGTGGATTATGTCACAGGACGTAGTCCACATAAATCCCAAGGCCTCAGGCTTGATACTCAAGGCCTCGGGAACAACAAAGATAAACAACTAAATAAAATAAATATATATTTTTTAAAAAGCAACTTATGACAACCAAATTTAATGCATGATCCTGTTTTGCATCTTGAATTTGGAAAAATAGCCATAAATGGCAATATTCATAAAAATGATCAATTTGAATATGTACTGCAGATTAAATAATAGTATTGGACCAATATTTAACCTTATATAGATAAAAGTACTATAATTATAAAAACACTTTATAATTATATAGAATTCTTGCTATTAGAATAATATAGTAAAGTATTGGGGATATAGGAGCATGATGTCTCCAACTTAATTCCAAGTAGTTATTAGTTAAATATACATGTATATAAACATAAATATATACATCTGTGTGTACATAGAATGATAAAGTAAATGAAATAGATTTAAAATATAAACTATTTTAAATTTGAAGTTACATAAAAATTTTCTGAAAAATGCGACATATTTTTGCTACCTTACACTACAAATGAGGAATGTGTCAATCAGAAAGGAATATAATTTACACAATTAGTAAATGGCAAAATCTGGATTCAAAACCAGAGTTGTCTGATTCCAAATTCTGTATTCTTATCTATGAGAGTATGTTATCTCAAACTAGTAATTTTATTCTGTTTTTGAGAACCGAATGTATGTTTCTAAATCAGTGCTTTCTTTAAAAGCAGTCACTTGGAGGATTAGGTGCTTATTACACTGATGCTCTTCCCGCCTAGAGTTCTCTTTTTGGAAATACCATCTAAGGTCAGTTTGCTAGTCATATACTTGGTGTCCCCCTTGATTTTTCACCTCGATTCCCCATATCTCAGTGTTATCCCCAAAATGATCATTTTGAAAGAAATGCGTGAAGTATGGTATGTCTGTTTTAAAAGCTATTACATGGTTTTATTAATATCTCTGTTAAACTTTTTCAGCCCTTTAAATACATCAAGAGCAAAAATCACATTCAAAGTTGATATGGGTTTTTGAATGGGACAATGGGATGTCCATATGCTAAATAATAAAGTTGGATCTCCTACCTCACACCATACACAATTAACTCCAAATTGATCAAAAAATCAAAATGTATGAGATAAAACTAAAAAAAAACAAATTAAAAAAAAGCATAGGAATATATCTTCTTGATCTTGGATTAGGCAATTGCTACTTCATTAGGAGAACCACAGCACTAATAAAAGTAAGAATAGAAAAATGAAATTTAATTATAATTAAAATATTTATACTTCAAAAGAGATAAGTCAGAATAAGAAAGACAAATATTGGATGAACTTAGTCATATGTGGAATATAAAGAAATAAAGCAAAGGAATGGACGAAGCAAAACAAAAACTAACCTTTGGATACTGACAACAGAATTGAAGTTACCAGAGGAAAGGGGGAATTGGGGTGGGAGTAAAGAGTGGTGAGGGTCCAACAGACAGTGCTGGAGGACTATGAGAGACTTGGTGGTGGGTGTGGTGTATTATCATATATTTGATGAAGAGTGAGCCTGTACATCTAAAACTTAGATTGTGCTGTAAATAAAAATTAACCACAATAAAAATAAAGTTTAAAAGTGAAAAAAATCATGCTTTAAAAGAACAGTTAAGTGAAATGACATTCCATAGAATGAGAGAAAATATCTTCAAGTCACCCATCTCTTAAACTGCTTAGATTTAGAATATATAATGAACTCTTATGACTCAACAATGAAAAGATTAATAATCCAATTTAAAAATCAGCAAAAAATTTGAGTAGACATCTATTTTATGAAGACATAGAAATGGCCAATAAACAAATAAAAAGATGATTAAAGCATTAGTCATTAAGGAATACAGATCGAGACCATAGCGAGATAAGACTTTATAACCATCAAAATGGTATCTGTCAATAAGACAGATAGTAACATGTGTTGGCAAAGATATGAAGAAATCAGGAAACACAGTGCATTGCTGGAGGCAATGTAAAATGATGCAACCTCCAAGAAAAATATTCTGGCATTTACTCAAATTATTAAACATAGACTTATTATACAAATCAGCGATTCCAGTCATAAGTATATATGGAAAAGAAGTGGAAATACATACCCACCCCCAAATCTGTACATAAATATTTATAGGATTATTATTCATAATAGCTAAAAGGTGGAACAACCCAATATGTATAAACTGATAAATGGATGAACAGAAGATGACATGCGTATACATATAATGGATTGTTGTCCATAAAAAGCAGTGGCGTAATGATGTATTCTACATGAACGAACATTAGCAAAAATAGCATGCTATATGAAGGAAGTTAGATATTAAATGTCACATTATTATATAACTATATGTGATTATATGAATTCATTTTTATATGAAATGTCTAGAATAAGCAAATTTAAAAAGATTAGTGGTTGCCAGAAATGGAGGAGAGGGGAGGGAGTGACTAACAGACACAGGATTTCTTTGGGAGGTGAAGAAAATGTTCCGTATTAGGCAGTGATGCTCATTATACAATTCTGTGATTGTACTAAAAATACTTTAAAAGGGTGAATGCTACGGTATATGAATTGTATATCATTAAAACTATTTAAGAAAAAGAACCCCACAACTGTGACTCTAAATTCTTACGTAGGAACTGCATTACTTTTTACCTTTCCACATGTCTCATTCCTCACTTCTGTTTTCTCAACCATCTCTGATTATGTACTTTTATTGTTACTTTCCAGCTTCTCTCTTGAATTTCAAGAGATGCTGTATTTGGACATTCCATCTACAATGGGTTTGGTGGTGGACATGTGACCCATGTCAGGCCACTTTTACCAAGACTCTATTCAGGGACCTACCTGGTTTGCTCTACCAAAGAAGCAAGCTCCATTTCTGGCTTAGATATTGTGAGACTGAAGGAACCAGGGATCTCCAAGTAAGAGCCTAATATGGAATGTCACCCAGAAGAAGTATCTCTGCTGGCTCCTGATGAAATAATTTGTCCTCTGGATTAAACTATGCATGAAGTTGGCTCAACTCCTGGGCATTTAAGCTTATAGTGAGCTAACTATAAATTGCCTATTTTGCTCAAGCTAGTGTGATATTTTGCTGCTGCTGTTGTTTTGTTATTTTTGTTATCCAATGAAGCAATCCTAAATGATATGGATAGTTTTTTTTTGTTGTTTTTTTTTGTTTTTTTTTCTGGTTCCCAACCCCCTCAGGACATGATTTCAAATTGTTGCTCCTGAAAAGATCCTATTAAGCACACTGGTTCCCGTCTGTTATTGAAAGGAGATCAGAAATATCTATACCACAACCCATGTAAGTTGGACTCTATCATAATGCACAAATAAGTGGATACCAGACAGTTTTTACTCTTAACTGAAAAGTGGGAAAGGAAGTAGCAGTAGTACAAAACAGCAGGGTGGTGCTGAAATCTGGAGTGATTCTCTTCTATTCAAAATCCAGAGAGGTTCATTGTCAGTTCAGAGGACCAAAGAGTATGGAGAACTCAATAACCCGGAGAAAGTGTAAATAAGTAGGTTGAGCTCTGATAATTAAGTTAGTAGAATTCCCACACAAGGAATGTTATTAACTATATGAGAGTCAACCAGGAGAACACCTGTAAACGTATGACTTGAGGTTTGGAAACAAGTACAGCTCCAATAAAAAAAGCCACTTCAAATGTGACACATATGGGTTTATATTATTTTGTAAATCAAAGTGCTCTCAATAAATATTAAATCTGAAAAATACCCACATCAGAGAAACCAAAGTAGATATGACTGTAATTAAGTAACCTGAAACCTAAGTATATATTCTTTTTTAAAAGGAAAGGTACAAGTAGGAATGAAGGCAAATAGGCAGGCAGGCAGGCAGGCAGGCAAGAAGAGAGAGAACGAAGGAGCATTTTGTTTTATTTTTATTTAGTTGTTCACACTGGTTGTTTCCCACAGGACCCAGGATTCAAACCCAGGGTCATGTGGTTAGACAACTGACCTAACTGCTACTCCAACAGGGCATGCCAGTATATATTCTTCTACATCTAACCTCATGCTTGACACATGACGGTATTAGTAAATATTGGTTGCATAAATGCATGAATCTGCATGAGCAAAAGGATCAAACACACCAGAGTTTGGAAATCTAAGAAGCCTGAAGTAAATAGTCATCCTCCACTTCAACTCCAGGGGACAAGGTCATCTTATGTAGATATGGACAGATTTAGCAATGTGGATATGGATGTCGACACGGACAGAAGTCTGATTCTGCAGGCTTGGTTAATGTATATCCACCGCTGGACTATAGATCCACTCTCTGTGTGGGGTCTCGACCTTGGGTTCTACTGCACTGAACAGTCAATTTCACCTTTACTGGCCTCTTGCCAGTCAGTCAGCGAACTTTCATCTGAGATAACCTTTGCATTTGTCATGAGACTTAGCATTGCAAGTACTTTAGCCTATGTACTGAGCAGTTAAAATGACAAAGAAGATTTTTTAAAAGCAGAAACAGTGCTAGATAATATACATAGGTAATTTTTCCCATGTGATTCTCCTTTCTACAATTTTTCAATCAGAGCCATTGAAACAGAATTGGGTGAGAAAATTGTCATGCAAAAGTAGTCTTAGGCCCTTTGTGGCACCCAAGAGAAGCTCCAAAGGGCCCTCCCCCATTTCCAGTGGGGTACTACATTCAGCACTGGCACTGCTGCATCTCTTGTTCTAGATAAAATCATGTTCCAGATTATTAGCTTTCCATTTCCAACCCTGTTAGGTCAATACCAGGGCTAGCTTTGCACTATTGAGTAGTTACACTTTCTTATAAAAGAAAAACACAGGGACCTCACTGAGCTTTCTGTGTCAGTCATAGGTAGGGACAGGGAGTTTGAGCCCTCCTTGACATATTCTTTCTTTTCCTTTGTGGTCAAAATGTCAACAAGAATATTTGGTCAGAGGCAAAATATATATTTTAATAATTAGCAGATTCTATGATTATGTTGTACTTATATATGTAGTACAGCTGGAAGTTTTAAAAACAAAGAACTGGAATGTGCAGTAGGACTGGGCAGTTTATGTCTTTGGGAAATAAGTACTTTTGCTTATCCTGAATACATATAGAATGGGTTGTACTGGCTGACGGAATGACATACCTAGGACAGACCTGTATTGTCAACTTGCAAAAAATGGAAAATAAGTGAGGGAAACTTTAATGCTGATATCACACTGAACTGAACAGAATCTCTTTATCAACTAATAAAGAAGTATTAAAAAATTACGTAGAGTCTCTGGGTCATTGGTGTGTATACCAGTTCCTCTTCATGAGATCAAAAAAACAGAGGGAGCTTGAGAAGAACCTGACAGAACATTTCTTGGACAACCAGGTAAGAGTCTATTCAGACTGACACCCAGGGACAACTGGTCAGGTTCACGTTCACGGTATTTTCTTTCTCTGATTTGATAGGCTTAACCACAGCTTTGTCTCCTGTGGTTTGGGTTCTTGATTGTGATATGTGAGGCCTCAAAGGGTAACAATACTAAAACCTATACTTGACCATTAACCAATATCTCCTGACTTCTTTGGTGCAAACGGAAATATTTTTCCAAATATTTTTGTGTTACTATTGTCGTTCTTGTTGCTTTCCAGTGCTTTCGAAGAAGACAGTGTTGATATCAGTGACTAAAGAATGCTGAAAATCACACCACCCATCTGTATTTTGAGGACATCCAGAGATCGCACTATACCAGGAGTGGTACGTTTCATGGAAGAATCTAGCACTGCTTCTATGAGACAGTTGTCACTGAGAACTGGTGTCTGACACCTTCATCTGTTCCTGGCCTCCTCAGCCTGCTCTGCTCCTAAATTGTTGCAGTTATCTCCGGGGCCTAATCTCAATTTCAACTCCTAGACCCGATTCTTGAGACTCTCCTTCCAGAAGGAACATTCTGGTAATCTTGCCTACAACTCTCATTTGCCTCTTGGGTTGCTTCTGCTTTCTCTGCTCCAAGTAAACACTTGACCTTATCCATAAACAAAAGGAAGACAATCTGGAGGGAAGAGAAACATGCAAAAAGAGATTTTAGTGCACATGGAAGCTCTGATGATGCAGGCACGTGACACAGACACAGATCCAGTCACAGCAGAGTCACCCACCGGAGCCCCACTGGCAGCTCAGACTCCCTTTAAGATGTGACTCTGACTTCAAGGACTAGGGTCAATGTGGGGTCAGAAAGCATGAGTCAAAAAGGAAATGAGGAGATGAAAAAAATGTCTGTTCTTAGTGTGTGTCTGAGTGTAGCGGCCTCCTGGCCATCTGCGGCTCCTCATCAGATCCCTGCTACCTTGTGGAGGAGGGTGGGGTAACAACAGGGCACATAGGGAAGAAAAACAGCCAGAAAAGGGGGTATCAAAAGGCAAGTGAGACCGTCTATCTTCCTTGACCACTGACGCTACAGACGCGGGCATCATGCGCAGCCATAGTTCTGAGTCAGACTTGTATCCTGGGGACTTTCCCAGTTGCTAATGCTGGGGTCAGCATGGAGGAGGAGAGCAGGGAGCCAAGGGGGAATGCCAAGGAAGAGAAGATAGCCATTGTCATTCAGTCTTGGAAGGCACCAGTGGGGGCCTTGCTGGCAGCAGTTAAGCCAGGTCCACATTCTCTTGAAGGGGCCTCTCCTGCAGCCAATGAGGTCCCAGAAGTAGGGCAGAAAGACAGGCCTCAAGGGAGAAATAAAAAGAACAAAGAGATTGTGGCTAGTCCTTGGCTTCTGACAGTACAGGCAGGGGCATCCTTTACAGCCCCAGCTCAGGCACCAACTGCTTTTACCGGGGCTTCGCCATCTGCCAATGATGACCTTGGGGCTTGTAAAAGCAAGGGTCAGTGGGGGAAGGTGGATGAAATGTCAGATTTTACTTTGGGCCTGATTCTCTGGGGCAGGCCTCATGGAAAGGGCTTCCCTTGCTGCTAACAGTGGGGAAAATGTGAGGGAAGAAACACGTAACAGGGATAGAAAGGACAAAAGTGTCTTGATGCATCCTTGGCCTCTGACAGTACAAGCTTGGATATCATTCAAAGGCACAGATCCCGGTAACACTTTTTTGGGAGAGAGTCTTCTGCTGTATGAGGGTGAATGGGAGGCAGAAAAAGGTGGTCTCACCTAGACGTAGAGAGGAAGAAACAAAGTACACTCTTCCTTGACCTGCGGGGGTCCAGGCTGGTGTCCCTTCTCAGCAATAGCTCAGGAAGACATGCATTCCAAGTTGAGACAAACTGGAAGGAGTCCCCAGTGGAGAGGGGAGCTACACTGGAAGAGCAGTGCAGAGCACAGCCAGGGACCCTGTCAGGGTTGGAGGAACGCAGAGCGATACCTGAGGGACTTCTGGGAATGCACAGTGATGAATTTTGCTAGGCGAGTTGACTTTTGCTATTGTAGAGAACTCTGCTCACAACAGAGGATGGAGGCTTTGACCTTGACCAAGGCTCAGACCCACATCAGTACTTCGGTGATGGGAAGGCAGGGACCAGAGAGGGAAAGGGCTGAATCTCATACAGTGTGGATGGACAAGGAAGTGCAGAGGTTGTTAAAGATGCAGAAGAGGAAGAAAGAGAACTAAGGAGTACGCTGGGTCCTGGAAGCACAACCATCTACATTTGGTTGGGAGACAAGAGTGTTTAAAATGTAGCCTCAGGAAAGGAAGGCTCCCTGCAGGAGGGGTAAATTTCCCTCACTTATATAGGAAGATGGGAATTTCTTTGAAGAAGGGCAATTTCTCTCTTAGTTTTAAGTGTACAGATGGGATCTTGTGTAATTGGCATTCAGAGGGTAATGCTTCAGAGAATCCCAAAATGCCTTTTGTCTGCCTATCTTTTTTTCCCATAAGATTTTAAACACCACTGGGAAAGATCTGTTAGTTAAGCTGGTAAACAGTATTATGAGGTTAGAGAGTAAATCAATCACGGGACATGCACTGGATCTTGACAACACTTATCTTGATTGAAAATTGCTAGTGTCTATTAGATTGTAAATGGCTTGCCTGACTGCATTTTGTTCTGAGACTGGCCAATTTACAGTTGTTCAGTACACTAAAATCCACAGTGGATTCAAGGGTCAGCTTTTTCACTCACTACCTGTTTCTCCGAGCAGATCATCATCTCTCTGTGGGGATAATAAATATACTGTCTCGTAGAGTAGTGTGAGGATCGATGAGTTAATACATGCGAAGCACTTAGAAGAATCCTTGGCACATATGAATAACTCAAACTGTATCGGTTTATTATTACTTTATCTTTCAACTCTGATTTTTATGGAAGGGTATGACACCCTGCTGTTGCGTGTCTTAAAAGTTACATAAATGGCAGTGCCTACATAAAACAGAATACGAAGACTCCATTTGAAATTATGGTACCAAAGATTCTCAAAAGGATGGGAAGACTGTTACTTCAGGGGGACAAGCAGATGATAAAACGGTAGCAGGATGTCAACCATGCCAAGAAAATGGGGAGTAAGAAACAAAGGCTGGGAGAGAAGCAGGCAGCTCTGCTGGTACTGGCTGCTGCCGAATGGTGGGATCACACCTGAGTGGTGCTCGCTCTCCTGCTTCTTCATTCTCTTCTGCTGCTTTCCATTACCACGT
>RJWH01006305.1:0-57396 GCA_004363575.1 Solenodon paradoxus
CTCCTTCTGAGTTTTCCCCAGCTCTGCCCTCCCCAGGGTTGGGGCCCCATTGTGACAGGAATGTATGGATCCTGTGACTCCTGTGTGGATTATTTCAGCAGAATGTCATCAAGTTCCATTATCTAAGGACTGAGCTCAGAGTACCTGTCACCTGTCACAACTGGTCTCCCACCTTCTTCAGAGGATGGGCTCCTCAGACCTCTGCTCGGGGACTGGTTTCCCCTGATTACTGGCTCCTTCCAGAATTTGGGGAAGGCACATTAGATTCCTCCACTCTGTCCTTTCAACCAAGCTCAGGTCATACACATGTTAGTGTCACACAGCAACTCCCTGAACAGGGGGAGACCGAGTATGTCCAAGAGTTGGGGCACTTTGTGGGCATGGTTATGTGAGGGATTCTCAGTTCCCATTGTCAGACTAGCTCCAAGCCCGCTGTGATCAGCCATCCTGGGTGAGGTTGTACCAGGTTATCTTAGGACACCCACGCTCAGACACTCTGCTCTTCAGTCCTACCCCAAAGTTCAAGTTCATGTTCTAATCTCAGCTAGGATATTTTTGATCATGCAGGGAAGTTCTAGATATTTTGTACCTGAGGTGCCATTTTTCTATCCTTATCATACTAGACTTACCTGAATAAGCTTTCAGCCACCTACTCCCTTCGGTACTTCCCACTTCTACAATGGACGTGAAGACCTCCTACCACATTCAGTACTCATTACTTAGTTTGGCTTGTAGTCACACATTCTTAAGCAGTTACCTGTGCTGAGATGTACCACTTCTAGAACCTACTTTCTTGTAGGGACCAACAGAGGGTGCTGTAAGTACTTCCCTGTGCTCCATTGTCTGTTTTACCACAGGGGAATGGCCAAAAGCACTTCAGGAAAGGCTGTTTAGATGGACCTCCACAGGCTGTGCTGCTGGATAAAGGTGAAGGGGCTTTGGCTTGTTGCTGGAACCAGCTTTGTTTGTGGGAATGTGGACACTTTCATCCTATTGCTTCTACTTGGAACAGTCCCCACCTTGTGTCCTCATGGAAGGACTGAGACCTGTGTCCAGGTGTGTGGAGGCATATAGGTGAGGCATGATTGCGAGACCCATTGGCCGGGTCTAAAAAGAAAAACTGTCCCATCTCTCTGGGATCCTATGTGATTGTTACATGGGAGGCCCCTGCGTTGTTGACTTAGGTGCTCATTTTGGGGGAGGAAATACATTTTCAATGAGATTGAGTTCTGGGCAAAATGTAAATGGATGGGATGTGCTGGTCAGAAGTCACAGATAGTACCTGTGAGGGCCTCTTCAGGGGAGGAATTCTGAAACTTCTCAACCTAGGTTACTCTCATTTCTTTGTTGTACAGCGATAATGATGTCCAGTCAGCTGGGCTTTTAGATGGAATAGAAGTCTATTGAAGGTCTTAGCACCTTGGGTCCAGGATGTGGGACACACAACATTCATTCATGGAGATCAGACCTGGATGTGGAGACTGATGATTACAGGACATTGAGATCTAAGTAGGGGCCCCATCCACAGCATGTACCCTTCCCTTGGCTGCTTCTTTCTTGAACTTTGCAAGGACATCAGATGAACCGTATTTAGGTGCTGCTGAGACTTGAGACATATTTGTAAACTCTGGGAGCTCTTCATGGCCTTTGCCCCAGTAAAGTATGAGGACAATTGAGCACTCTTCTGGGTGGACAGGGCTGTTGCTTCCTAGTTAATTTCCATTCCACAAATAAAGATGAAGTTAGGGATCAATACCTGAGAGGTGACGTTTTCCCTGAATGACCCCAGAAAGAATGGGTCTGAGGGTGTTCCCTGGTGGCCCAGTGGTCTAGTATACCTTGGATCAGTCCCACATACATCCCAAGGTCCAGGGTTCAAGACCTGGGGCCAGGGAAAACAACAAATGTGTGAACAACTAAATGAAAAAGATAAATAAAGCTCTTCTTCCTCTTCTCTCTTCCTTCCTTCCTGTTTGCCTACTCACTGTCATTCCTACCTGTACCTTTCCTTAAAAAAAAAGAATGAGTCTGAGTTCAGGTGAAATTCTGCTGCAGAAATCCCCATCAGAAGCAGAAAGTTCTCTCTAATCAGACCCTGTCAGAAAGTGAGAATGGGCACAGGCCTGAGACTTTCCCTAGAGCCCCCACTCTTCAGGGATGGAGCTTTTGTTCTGGATCATAGTGTTTAAGGCAGCCTGTTGGGTTCTCCACAAATTTGGGCAGGGCACTGACCTTTGTCACAGGTCCCCAACATGCTCAGGGCTCAGAGTCGGTCTCTGGCCCAGGCTCCTTTCCTGACCCCTCAGAACTGGGATCTCAGTGGGTCTTTCTACACAGTCTTCAGGGCACAGAATCCAGAAGATACTAAGAAGCAACACCTGTGTTGTAGTGGATTCTGCAGTAAATATTTGTGTTGAGGGTTGTAATTCCTGTAAAAGAAGGAAGATGCCTCTGAACCCAGTAACCTATAACTGACACCTCAGTTCTACTCAGAATGGTAGTGGAGACTGGGTGGGTTTAGTATAAGTTGGAGGTTGACATTCCCCTAAGAAGGTACAGCTCAGGATGGGGGGCTAGCCTTACCCTGCTTGCTGTGGGGGTGAGTGTCTGTGTTGTGCTTCCTGTAGGACACCCCCCCACCCTAAGCCTCAGCAGCTGGGACCCTGGGTGTAGGGAGGAGGAGATAGGATTACTGAGGAGATGGAGCTGTTGGAGGGACCAGGACCGGGGAGCAGAGACAGGAGTTAGCATCCTGGGTGTGATGAAGCTGGGACCTGTTTTCCCAGGAGAGGCTGAGGGCCCTCAGCTCCCAGAGAATCAGGGAAGAAGGGAGAAAGGGAGTCCTTCCAGGGATGAAATTTCTTTCATGTTAATGTCTTGGGAGGTTAAAGTAGTGACCCATGACCTAGACCTCTCACTAGTCAGTCAGTGTTACCTGTAATTGATGAATACCTGTCTGGGCCCAGGGAAAGGGTCTGAGACCAGAGTGATTGACAGGAGTGGCCTGGGGCAGGACCATGTCCTCCCAGCCACTCTGAGCTAATAGATACTCATTTGTTATGGACACAGGGGCTCAGAGCTCTCTGAATTCATGTTGGCCAAGGGTCCTAGGAAAGGGCAGATTTATTTTCATGAGTGTGGGAAAAATCACATCTTTGTTCAGAACAGAGAACAGGAGGGCCACATATCCAGAGAGGAGGTGGAGGCCCTTTGTCCCCAGCAATGTCCTCAGTGGAGAGTCCAGGGAAGGGGACTCAGGAAAGGCCTGAGGAGGCCACATTTATCCTGAGTGCAGAGAGGGAGGAACTGATGGTATTCGAGGAGAAAATGGTCTGAGAAGATGGGGGGATGCTGGAAAGTAATATCTACAGGATTTGACTGAGCAGATGGCTATGCCTCTGAGGAAATGAGGGCTGGGTGTGCCGGATAATTGGCAGCCCAAGCATGAAGATCTCCCTGCCCAACCAGACCTCCCCTCAGACCAGGAGATGCTGACAGTGGGCAGAGGCCTCATCCATTCCCATCTGCCTGACCTGCCGGCTCATACCAGGGGCCATAGTGATGCACCTGCCCCTTTCCAGTCTCTTCCACTCTCCCTGTGTGACCTGAGCCAGGACCCCTCAGATCCTGAGGCTGTAAATGCCCCTCAGAGTGTGGATTTAAGTCAACCTCAAGGGAAACAGATACTGAGAACTGACTCCATGCACAATGTTGGGTTTGATGAATGACTGGGACAGCACTTGGGGGCCAGGGTCTGAGCTGAAAATAATTGTAGATGAGGAGGTTTGAGGAAGCCACCCCAGTCAGCAGCATTGAGGGAGGAACTGGAAGGGTGTGAGTGAAGGTGGGGGTCCATGGAACCAGACCCAGAATCACATGGGTCTCCTTCCTCCTGGCTGGGTTCTGCATGGAAAAAGGATCATTCTGGGGCACCTGCATGTTACCTTCCAGTCCATCTGAGGAACATGACATGCCAGAGAACCAGCAGAAAGGTACCAGGAGGAGATAGAAGAGCTTCAGGGTCCCATGACCACAGTGGACTCTGTAAATGTCCCTTGGACAATTACCCTGACAGTATAGAGAAGGTTAATTGGTTCTGCTCAGATGAAGATCTGTAAGGAGAGGACTGTCCCTCCCACTCACACCCCCAGCCCCGACATGGTAACACCTGACCCATCATCCTGGGCGTCTGTTGCATCAGCATTGGGTTCTCTCCTCTCAGACTAGGTGGCCAGCTGCATCATTAGATGTGAGTTTCTTCCATTAACTTTTGAACATTTTCTAGAAATTTATTTAAAGTATTTCAAGACGCTCTGGCCCATCCCTATGTGTACTTCACATACGTTGGAGAAGCCAGATTTGACGTTCTTGACCTCTATGGGGCATATTTTGCATGTCATAGTAAGGACATTGACTTCTTAAAATAGGAATATTTATTTTTTCTTTTTTTTTTGCAAAGTTATTTTCATTTTAAGATACTGAAATTGCATCTCAGTCTATATTTCACACCACATCCACCACCAGAGTTCCAGTGTCTTTTACTATCAGCTTCTCCTCTCTTGCCTTCCCTCCTCCACTACCTACTGGCCCAGAATCCACAGTGTTTGTCTTGTCATGTAGTTGGGACTTGTATGCTAATTTGTTTCATTTCATTATATTGCACATATGAATGAAACAATACCATATTTTTCTTTTTCTTTCAACATATTTGACTTAACATGATCCAATCCAGTTCCATCCAGATTGTTTTATAAAAGGCACAGTTCATCATTTTAATATCTGCATAGTGTTCGATTAAATAACTATACCATATATTTTTTATCCAGTCATATGCTGATGGTAATTGAGTTTTCCTTCCCCGTATCTTGACTATTGTAAACTGTGCTGCTATGATTAAAGGAATGCAGGTAGTTTTTCTGATGAGAGATTTTTCATCCTCTGGGTATATGCCCAAGAGTGGGATTGCTGGATCAAATGGTAGATCAATCCTTGTTGTTTCTGAGGATTCTCCACAATGTTTTCCAGAGGTTACACCAATTTGCATTTCCACCAATTGTGTAGGAGGGTTCCTTTTTCTCCACACCCTCTCCAACAGCTATTTCTTTTTTATATAAGGCACTCTTACTCCTGTGGCATGCTAACACATAGTTTTAGTTTGCATTTCTCTGATAATGAGTGACTTAGAGCATAATTTCAGGTGTCTGGAAGCTATCTGTTTAGAGAGTTGTCTCTTCAGAACTTTTGCCCATTTTTTGAGTGGTGCATTTGTCTTTTTATTGTTGAGATGCGTGAGTTCTTCTGTTTTGGAGATTAAGCTCTTATTAATGTAAGTTGTGTGAATATTCTTGTTGTGTCCAATTCTTGGGTTGTCTTTTGTTTTAGTGACTTCTTTTGTGTCCTTATTTAACTGTTGATTTTTGGCATGGATGATCCATCTACTGATGCAAGTACAGGCGTAAAGTCCCTACTTTTATTGCTTTACTGTCAGTGTCAGCATTTAGTTCTGTCAGTATTTATTTTATATATAGAGCTGGTACTGCAACAGGTAGACATATGTAAATGACAGTTACTTCTGGATGAAGTAACTGACCCCTTAACCATAATGTTGTGCTCTTTGCCTTTTTATGCCCTTTCATTTTGAAGTTTGACTGAAATTAGTTTTGCAGTTCCTCATTTCCTTCCATTCCTGTTGCTTCTGCCTTTTTTTTCCATGGACTTTTACTTTCAATGTTAGGTTCTCTTTGGATTATTGTGAGTGTCCTATAGGCATACTGTTGATGGATTCTATTTTTTGATCAATGTAATGACTCTGTGACTTTTGATTTGTGCATTACATTCATTCAATATTAGTGTGATAACTAATATATCAGCCTTATTGTTGCTCTTTTTGCCTTTGCTTTCTTAGTTGCATTATTTCCCCTTTATTGTTATTTGTTTTTTTCTCTGTGTGGCTTTTGGAGTCAGTTCTTTCAGTTTTGTGTTCTTACCAGCTGTGTCTGTCTTTACAGTTAAAATTTTGGCTGTCATTCGGATTATTACTCTCTTTTAAGTTCTGTCATCATTGTTTATAAACTCACCCTGAAGTGCCTTGGAACCAACACCCACTGGTACCCATCGCTTGTTCCCCACCCACCTTGCCATAATCACTGCATGCTAGGATTTAGTTCCCATGGACCCCTAGGTCAATGGGCCCAAGATATTCCCTGCCACAGCCCAGAACCAGCCCATTCTAGGCCTCAGATCCTCTGACCACCAGCTTGTCCTGCAGTGCCTGGAACCAATGCTCACTAGGCCTTAGGTCCTATAGGCCATCAACCTCCACCTTGCCTAGCCACTGCTAGAAACAAGTGCTTGTTAAGCCTCAGGACTTGCAGACACCCAGGATCATCACCCAGATCCTGAGGAGAGAGGTAATACAACACATAATTGAGCTACAAAGAGCTGTGCTCACAGACTGCAGCTGTGCTGTCAATGAGCTTCCGCGTGCTGGAGCTTCGTAAGACTAGAAGCAGCACCTGAAATATTAGTGCCCACCATAAGAGGGCATCCTTGAGTAGATCAGTCCACACCAGCAGTGAAATCAAGGCGCTGGCACCTGCCACATCATCATACATATAGGAAGGAATTTAAAGTAAAATAATAGAAAAACTAAAGTGCAAAATTCAAGGCAGAAAAGAAAGTCATACCAAAATAAGTCACCCAATGAATCATGAATGGCCTCAAAAGAGTAAGGTGCTAGGAGGTCACCAGAGTAGAACTATATTGATATGTAACAACAAACTAACATAGAGTTCAAAATAATACTTAAAAATGCTGAATGGAATGCTGAATACATACACAACAATCCAAAAAATCAGAAGGCCTCAAAAAATGTATGACAGAGCAAAAGGAATATGTCAACATGTAGTCAGAGGCCATTAATAAGTCCTATTAGAAATGCTTGGAATAAAAGATATCAAGTACTTGAAGAAAAACATGGAAAGCTCCATAAACAGCCTGAATTTACGGAGGAACAAATATTGGAAGTTGAAGCAGATAACAAAGGTTACCCTCCCAGAAGAGGAGAACAAAACAAGATTCAAGAAAACTTAAGAACCCTTTGAGAAATATCAGACACTATGATAACAAACATGATCATAATAGGTATGAAAAACACTGCAGAAGGTAAATAATACAAATAAGAGCAGAAATAAATAAAATTAAATAAAAACTTCATCCAAAGTGTCAATTAATCCAAGAGATGGCTTATTGAAAGATTAAGCAAAATTTATAGAGCTCTAGATAAATTCAGAGCAAGAAAACCCTAATAGCAAGGATCAGACATGAAGGCAGCTGACAACTGACAACATAGAAATTCAAAGGATCATTAGGCTCTATTATGAGCAATTACATACCAACAAAATCATCTGTCATAAAGAAATTGGCAGAACAGTAACGGTCAATATACCTGATGAAAAAAATAAATGTAAACTCCTCAGCAAAATCCTGACCACCTGATAGCCACAGCACATTAAAAAATAATTCTACACCATCCAAAGAGATGTATGCATCTCCATGTTTATTGCAACCCCATTCATAATAACTAAGAACTGGAAATTGTATAAGTGCCCAACATCAGATGAATGGATAAAGAAGGTATGGTGCATATCCAGTGAACTACTACACAGCTCTTAGAAGAGGTGAAACCCTATCATTTGAATTAACATGGATGGAATTAGAGGGAATTATGCTAAGTGAAGCAAGTCAAAGAAGAAAGATAGATACTAGATGACCTCATTAATAGGTGGAATGTGAATAGACGTAACAAAGGAACAGACAAAACATAACCCTGAAATATTTGCAACAGACCTGAGGTTGCTAAGAGGGAATGGAGCAGGCAAGGGCAAATGGCAGCAGAGCCCACTGGACCATGGGCAAGGACATTTGGTGATTGGTGGAGGGTGCATGGTGTGTTGAAATATATCTAAGAAATGGGGAAATATACATAGAAAATTACTCTAATGTGTAGAATAATTTCTACAATAAAAATTAATTAAAATAATCCTACATGAAGTGGGCTTCATGAAACGGTGGTTCAACATGTGCAAATATATTAAAGCACTAATTACATGAACAGTATGAAAGTAAAAATAGCATGATCAGATCATTAGTTCCATAAAAATTATTTGACAAGATTCGATGCCTTTTCGTTATAAAAACCATCACCAAAATAGAAATAGAGGAGCATATGGCAACATAATAAAATTAATACATGAAAAACCCATATCCAAATCATACTCAACGATGAAAAACAGAAAATCTTTCCTCTAAGATCCGGAACAAGATGTGGTCTCTCACTCTTACCACTACAATTCATCACAGTTCTGGAAGTCTTTGCAGAATGATAAGAAAAGGAAAGGACATTGAATGAACTCAAATGGGAAAAGGGAAATAAAACTATTATTTATGACATGGTTTCATACCTAGAAAATCCTAAAGAAAACAACAAAAACTTCTGGACTCAATGAAAACGTAAAGCCAAGTGGTAGGATGTAAAATCAACACATAAAATGAGTAGCACTCATATACTAACAATGAAATGATGGAAAATAAATTAAGAGAGAAATCATGTTCTCAATTAGAACACAGAAGTTTAAATTCAAGAGAATTTACCTCACAAAGTTGTGAAAGACAGCTACAACAAAAACTGTAAGATTTAAACAAAATAGAAGAAGGCAGAAGAAGATGGAAGATTATTCCATGTTTCTTGATAGGAATAATTAATTTAAATGTTCATCCAGCCCAAAGTCATAAGTAGTTTTAATGCCATTCCAAACAAAAATCCAGAGGCAATTTTCAAGGAAATTGAGCAAACTGAAGTTTCTTTGGAACCACAAAGGCCTCAAATAGCCAAATCTATGCTAAGAGCAAAAACGAACAGCACAGGAATCAAACTCCCAGACTTCAAGCTATACTACAGATCAATCGTCATCAGAAGAGTATAGCACTGGAATAAAAACAGACACGTTGAACAGTGGAATCAAACTGAGAACCCAGAAATAAAAGTCACATATATACCAACTGTCAATCTCTGACAAAGTTGCCCTGTAGTGCAGGGAAGACAGTCTATTCAACAACTGTTGTTGGGAAGCCTGGAAAGACCTCTGCTGAAAAAGAAACGGATTACTCATCATCACCAGACACAAAAGGTAACTCAAAATGAGTCAAAGACCGAGACACAAGACCCAATACCATAATGGACTTAGAAGAAAATGTGGGAAAACACGCTATGAACTCAAGTTATGATATCTTTGGAACCAAAACAAAGACTTAATCAAACTCAAAAGCTTCTGCATACAAACATCTTAAATATTTGCCCGGTGTTTACATGATTTACTGTTGTGTCATGCCCCACTCTCGAATTACTAAACTACCTCCTATGTACTATAACAACATTGATCCATCTTTGATTTGTGCTCCGCTAAGGGCACATTTCTTTCCACATTATGCAGTCCTGTTTCAACATTTGAGTCCCTGGGGTTGGACTGAATCCCTGAAATCAGACAGACAAGGGCAGTTTGTGTGTGTCCTCCCTGAGCCTGTTGTTCCTGTGACAAGGACTCATTCCCTCCCATCTCCTGACTCCCATGACATGATACCTTGGGAACGACCAGGTGGAATAGATTCTAGGCACCATGGAACCCTAAACCTGTGCTTGCCTTTGGACATTTATCAGCTTCTGTCCTAATCAGGAGACCAGGACACATGTGGGAAGGAATTGTGGATCTCATTGGCCCCATTCTTTGAATTCTTCTAGGAAAGTATTCAGGAGTCCAGTTTCCAGGCACTGAGCTCAGAGTCCCCATCACCCTGTCACAACTCTGGTCTCCACACCCTTTAGAGAAAGAGTTTTTGGACTGCTGTATGGTGACTGATTTCTCCTCATTCAACAGCTCCATCCAGGATGAGCAGGATTTGGGAAGGTCATTTTGAAGTTCTTTCCATTTTCTCATCAAAATGAAGCTCAGGACCTGGACATCAGAGGGTCAAATGCAAACCACTCCAAACAGAAGAAGAGTAGAGACTGTCCCAAGTGTTGTGGCACATAGTGAAACTGTAGGGGAGAGTGATCCTCAGTCCCCATGTCACTTTTGCCCTCAGTACTCTGTAGGTCGGCTGAGGACATTCATGCTCAGACACTTGAACTGCTTGGTGTCTTTCAATCCAGAGCTGTCAGGTCACCTCCCAGCCTCCATGTTTCTTCTGCTGATTCTTTGCCTCCTCCACTGGATGGGGTCAGTTAGGGATTTACTGAAACCCAGAATCCGCTACTCCATGCCACCTTATTAGTTTTATAAATAGTAATACTTAATAACTTCTTTTTATAACATTGTTTACAATGTTATATTCACTTCAGGCCATTTATATTGCATCTCTGTCTATATTTACACCATACCAATGACCAGATTTCCAGTGTCTTTCCAGCACCTTTTCTCCTTTATTTCTCCCCCTTCTATTAGAGTCCTGTTAATTATTGTTTACATTGCTTTGTGTGCATCCTTGGATGTAAAGCTCCTGAGAATTTGCCTTAAAATGTTTTCCCTTATTATTTGTTTTTGTAAGGTGCTCCATTCTTTTAGAGTTTATATTCCCAGGTCCCTTCCTAGTATTCTAATACCCACCCCCACAGTGATGCCCTACAGTTCTCTCTAACAAGCCCCTCCCCAATTCTTCAGATCCCAAATTGCCATATACCTAGTCACTATGACTTTGAATATTGCTAATTGTGCCACCGTGAGAGTTGTATTTGGGGCAATATAAAAAAGATTCTTCTAAAGGCTAGGCGAAGCCAAAAAAAGTTGTACTATGCAGTCACAGGTAAGGAGGGGGATTAAAAGAACTCAAGAGGAAGTTAGGCCTGGGTCTAAGACGAAGAGAAACTAAAGCTTGCATTTAAACTGGATGTTCTGTTAATTTTGTTGGTGTTTTATATGTATTTGTTTCATTTCATTATGTTCCACTTATGAGTGGAACTATCCTGTATTTCTGTTTTTCTTTCTGACCTATTTTCGAATAACACGATCCACTTAAGTTCTATCCAGATTGTTGCAACATCACCATTTTAAAATATTTTAATAGAATTCCATTGAATTTCTCTCTCTCTCTCTCTCTCTCTCTCTCTCTCTCTCTCTCTCCTGTCTACCTATGTTTCTTTATTATTTGTTGTTAGCACAGTTGTTTTCATGTCTTGGCTATGTGCTGCTATAAACATAGGCATGCAGGTATGTTTTCTGATGAAAGATTCTGTTTCCTCTGTGTATATGCCCTGTAGTGGGCCTGCTGGAGCAAATGGTAGTTGTTAGTTTTTGAAAAGCTCCATACTGTTTTTAAAAAGGTTGTAGAAACTGACATTCTCATCTACAGTGTAAGAGAGTCCTTTTTCTCCACACCCCTCCAACACCTGCTGTTTCTAGTCTTTTTTGATAACGACCATTCTCAGTCATGTAAGTTGGTATCTCATTGGTGTTCATCTCTGATGATGAGTGGGTAGAATATTTCTTCAGGAGACTGTGGGCCATTTGTGTATATTCTTTAGATAGATGTCTCTTCAGTTTGATTACCCATTTTTTTTCTTTTTTTCTCATCCCTCTCTTAGTCCCTCTCAACAGGGTTCTAGTGTAAAAATAGCAGATTATGGTTGAGCGAGATGTGCAGCTCAGAGACTCCAAAGAGGAATTCTAGGGAAACCTCTAAGACATCATTGGAGACAAAAACAACAGTGTTCCATACAGCTGCAGCCCACATCCCATGCTTCACACAAAAGGTTAAGACCTCAGTTCCCATTATCCAGCATGTTACATCTGGCTTTCAATAAGAAATCACCAGGTGCGTACTAAAGAGTGAGAAATTGAACAGTCCAGAGAGACAAAACAAGCATCAGAAACATACTCAGATATGACAGATAGTAAGATTATTAAAAATAATCACATCACACAAGGTAAGGGTTCTAAAGATAAAAGACTATAGGCAAGAAACAGAGCAGGGATATGGAGGCTATTTAATGGGTGAATCCATGGACTAGACACAGCCAAAGAAAGAATCAGTAAAATGGAAGATATGTTAACTGTGACTGCCGAAGTGAAATGCAAAGAGAAATGAAAGGGAGGCAGGGATGGAGGGAGGTCTGAAAGGAGGAGCAAAGGAAGGAAAGTAGATGGGAGATCAGGAAAATAAAGTCAAACATGCTGGTGGCTGAACTTTATAATATACATTGTAATTTGATAGTTGAGTAGAAGATAAGGACAAAAGTCAACAGATCACCAAATCTTCAAACATGTGCTAGGTGTGTCTAGCCATTTCTTGAGTATGTATTTTGGTTTTTCATTATTGAGCTCTTTATATTTTGTAGATTAAACTCTTATGTATTCAGTTTTGTGGATTGCCCTTTTGATTTACTGGAGGTTTCTTTCACTGTGCAGAAACTTTTCAGTTTGATCTCATCCCAGTTGTTTAGTTTTGCTTAGGTGTCTTTTGCTATAGCTGTTTCTTCCCTAAAGCCATCTTCTAGGTTGATATCATGGATTATTTTCTCCACATTTTCTTCTAAATATTTTGTAGTTTCAGGTCTTATATCCTAGCTTTGGTCCATTTTGAGTTAATTTTTCATATGGTGATAATGAGTAATCTAGATTTCTTTTTTTTGCAGATGTCTTTCCAGTTTTTTGAGCAAAATTTGTTAAACAGACCGTCCTTCTGTTTTATGCTCTTGGCACCTTTTTCATAGATTAACTGTCAATGTAGTTGTGGCTTTATTTTTGGAATTTCGAGTTTATTCCACTTATCAGTGGAATAAATTCAGTACTATAGTATTTGATGATGATCTCTCTACAGTATAATATGAAGTCAAGGAGTTTGATTTCTCCCCTGTTCTTTCAATCTCTCAGTATAGCTTTGGCTATTCAAAGCATTTGTGGTTCTATGTAAACCATATTTTTTGCTAAATTTCCTTGAAAAATATCCCTGGGTTTGATGGGAGTTGCCTTACATCTGTATATTGCTTTGGGTAGAATGGCCATTTTTCACATGTCAATTCTTCCAATTCATAAACATGGAATATTTTTCCATTTCTTTGTGTCTTCACGTGTTTCTTTTCCAAAGGTCTTATAGTTTTCATTGCAGAGGTCTTTCACCTCATTTGTTAGGTTTATTCCAGGGTATTTGATCTTGATTGGTGCTATTGTGAATGGGATTTCTTAATTTGATTTTCCTCTATTCATTTTCTGCATGTAGGAATGCTACTGATTTTTGCACATTGATTTTACATCTTGCCTTGGTTATATTCATGTATTGTTTCTAGCAGTATTTTTTGGAGTTGTTAGAATTTTTGAAGCGTAATATCTGATCATCTGCAAATAATGTTAATTTAATTTTTTCTTATCCTTTTTGGATTCTTTAATGTGTTTTCCTTGCCTTGTTGTTCTGGCCAAGATCTGTGTTGACAAATAGTGCTGATAGTAGGTAATCAGTACTGTTTCAGATATTAGGTATTAGGGGATCAGTTCTCAGTTATTCACATTTGATTATTTTGTTAGCTGTGTGTGTACCAAATATTGCTTTTATTGTGTTGACTTTATGTGCCTTCCATTACTGTTTTTGTTAAGAGTTTTTTTAAATCATGAAATGGTGTTGAATCTTGTCAAATGCTCTTACTGCTACTATTGAGATATATAGTTTTTTCTTTTAACTTTCTTGCTGTGGTGTATTACATTAAGTGATTTGCATATGATGGATTTAGCTTGAATTTCTGGAATAAACCCCACTCAATTGTGGTGTAATGTGTTGATGTGTTGTTTAATTCTATTTGTTAGGATTTTGTTGAGGAATTTTTTGTCTGTTCATTGTGATATTTGTTTCTAATATTCTTTTTTGTGCTTTCTTTGTTTAATTTTGGAATCAGGTTATTATTGGCCTCATAGAATAAATTTTGCAGTTTTCCCTGTAAGGATGGATGATGGATGATGATTACCTTTACACTGAATATTTGGTAAAACTCACTGGTGAAGCTGTGTGGGCGTATCTCTTGTTCAGGGGCAGCTTTTAATTACTTCCTCAATTTCTGTGCTTGTAATTGGTCTGTTCAAGTTTTCTTTGTCCTATTGGTTCAGTTTTGGGAGGTTGTAGGATTTTAGAAACCTGTTCATTTATTCATGATTTAAGAATTTGTTAGCATTTAAGTGTTCATAATAGTCTCCCATTGTACTTTGTATTTTTGTGATGTCAGTTGTAACCTCACATTTTTCATTTCTGATTTTGTTATTGGGGGTTTTCTGCCTTTTTTCTTGGGAGTTTAGCTATGAGTGTATAAATTTTATCTTTTAAGAGAACATACTTTCGGATTCACTGAGTATTTGGAAGTGCCTTTTGTTTTCAAGTTCATTTATTTCTGCTGCATTTTTTATTAGTTCATTTTTAATGCTGATATTTGGGTCTGATTGTTCATTGCTTTCTATTTCTTTCAGATGTGAGGTTAGATATTTAATTTGGGCTCTCGGTATTTGATGTGCATTTGAATGGCTATAAGCTTTGATCTCAGAAGTGATTTTACAGTTTATAGGTATTCTGGTAGCTCAACTTTGTTTTCACTTGTTTCCAGGTAAGTCTTAATTTATCTTTAATTTTTATTGCTGATACAGGAGTTGTTCAGATGTCTTTGTTCAATTGCCATATCTTTGTGATTTCTGCTATTTTGTTCTTCTGCTTAATTTCTAATTTCACCCCTGTGTCAGAGAGGATTCATTTGGTAATTTCAACCTTGCTAAATTATATGAGACTGTTTTGTGTTCCAGGATATGGTCTCTTCTTGAGAACGTTCCATGTACACTTTAGAAGAATGTATGTAGTTGTTTTTGGTAGAACACCTTGTATGTGACTGTTAGATCCATAAGATCTATTGTTTAACTTGATTCCTTATATGTTCGTTGATTTTCTGCCTGAATCATTTATCTATTAATGTGAGTGCAGAGTCAGTTGTACTTGGTAGTTTTGTCTTACAGTATTGTGGGTTTGTCAAGAGAAAAAGTATATACCCATATAATAGAAGAGAAAGATAGAAATAAGCCTTAATGCACATGGTCAAGTGATTTTTAATAGAATTACCAAGACCATTCACTGGGAAAAATTAATTTAAAAAATGGTGTTGGGAAAACTGGTTGTGCACATTAAATCTAATGGAGTCAGAACTTTGTCCAATAACATGACATTAACTTAAGATAGATAAGAGCAAAATAAAGAGTTAAAACTATACAAGTCAAGGACAAGAAACAAAGAAATGACTTATTGAATTTGGATTTGTCCATGATATCTTAGATATGACACAAGAACACTGAACACAAAATTACAATTAGGGAGAGTGAATTACAGTCAAATTTCAGTTTTCTTCTGTGCATCAAGAGATTATGACAAACCACATATTAGGATAAAAGAATGCAAGCCATTTCAAGCATGAGACTAATACCCAGAAATTCAGCAAGAAAAAACAACTTGAACTGAGGACGATTCTTTTCTTCTCTATATTGCAGATCTCCCCCCATTCATGGCACTCTGAGACTTAGAGACTAGCCAACCCCACAGTCAAGTCTGGTTCCATATCAGACCTTAAAATCAGTAAACAGGAAGATAAGGGTGTTCAGAGATGGAATGGGAAGGTATAAGGACAGATTTCTGATGGACTTGTGTTCCAGGACAAAGGCTGGGAAATAAATTCTTCTAGACTCCTTCCTGGAAGCCACATACCTCACCTGGGAGCTGTGCCATTGCCCTAGGGAGTCATTTACCAGTAATTCTGATAGTCTTCTTTTAAGTTATAGTGAAGTCAGTGTGAGAGTTAAAGATAAGGCAAGTCTAGAATCCATGATTTTCACAGTGATGTTGGGAATAATTAGCATTTGTATGAATTGATGGTACATTTAGTTGAAGAGTCAAGGGTATTGTGTAGAGGTTAGATGCCGTGTGGCAGAGAGATTGCAGGTTTCCTCTGGGTGGTAGTAGGAGAAAGAGGGGAAATGGTAGGGGTGTCCTGGCCATCATCGCTACATAAAATAGTCACTTGATTTCATTCAAGTGAAGGGCAGTTTCAGGTGTGTACAAGGACACTCTGTTCCTCGAGAGAAACACACCTTGTTAAAATTATCTTTTGAGGCGAGATGGAGACATTAGTTCACTTCAATATGATGTAGTTTGATGGTGTGAGTTTAATACAGATATTCAAAATGGGGCCAATGTCGATTGACACTAGCGTCAAACTTCATGAGGAAAGTTAGTCGAGTATAGTATTTTTATGTAGATTAATTATAAAACAAATAACCTAAGCTTATATTATTACTAAACCTTTCAGAATAAAGTGACAGAGGAAAATTTAATTATCTCAGATAATGTTAACAGGAAAATAATTGTGGTTAGCATTTGTAAAGATCAAAAAGTTTTAGGAATTTTAATGATGTGGTTGGACATTCACTCAAGTAGATTGATTTTGACAGTTTTCCCTGGAGTAAAAGCATAGTCATCTGTCACTTGCAAGATGTAGCAAAATGTAATGGGTCTCATTTAACACCAAAACAGCTGTGTGCATATTTTATGGTTTCCATTTATTAATTAAACAGCACGAGGTTATACTACTATGTTGAATAAAGCAACTGGACCCTTTGACAGCATCCTCACGGAGCCATTGGAGCGTGTTGGCCAGGAAGGTGTCGGTCACTGGGGCACTGGGGGAAGGCAGCCCAGGTCTTCACTGGGAACTGCCACACACCTGGCAAAATTTCCCCAGCACCTCTTTGTAAGAGGAATTCCAATCACTTTTCTAATGTGTTTTCTTCTCACAAATTCTTCCTTTCAGCTGCATATTCCAGGTAAGATAAACTTGAGATGTTAGCCTCTGGCAGTGGTTAGCATGTCATGATGACTGTCTCTCTTGACGAATTTCTGGATTTGTATGGTGGAAAGTACTTTCGTTAACTCTGTGTATACTCAGTGTATGTGAGAATGTAATCTCACCCAAAGATAGTGCAAAGCATGTTATCCTTCCAGGTCCATGGCTATTGCTGCAGAAAGTCAAATGAAAGAATTAGGTAATCCCTCTATGGCTGCAGTCAATTCTATATCTCCTTGCTTGTCTGTGTCCTGTCCCATCGTGTGGAATTAAAAAACATATTTTGCAGCAGCATTGATGGACCTAGAGGATACAATTCTAAGGTATTGATAGAAATCTGCTGTCTAATTCTACTCAGGGAAGGAAGGAAAGAAGGAAGGGAAGGAGAGGAGGAGGGAGGGAGGGAGTCAGAGTGCTAGAGAAATGGCAGGTAGTTACCAGAGAGGAAGGGAATTGGGAGGAGGGTAAAACTGTAAAAGGGATCATTGTACGGAGGTGGTCAGAAATGACACTTTTTCTGGTGACCATGATACAGTATAGGTAGATGTAGAAGCGACATTCTGTACACCTGACATCTTACAATTTAATTACCTTTTCCAGTCAGTAAACTTTAAAAAATTATCTTTTCAGTCTCCATTGCAGTGGTAGGTGTGCTTTTTTCTTACAATCAACATTGCTTCTTTGTGCTTCTGCTATTGCTTTTGTAGACTGATTTTCTGGAGATTTTAAAACTTTTCCCAAAAGAAACTTTTTGTGTGTGTGGACCTTGATTGTATGCTTGTCTAATTATTGTTTTTCTACTTTTACTTCACATTTGATATTTGTGATCCTTTCATTTTGCGCTATTTAAGTTACATAATTATTTCATTTTGATCCAGTATTTCCTAATAAAAGTATTTCAGGTCATGAGTGATTTGGGAACAGCACTTAGTAACATCCCGTAAATTTAGGTAGAAGTATATATTAGTATAGTACTAAATATTGATCATAATAGTCCTGTGTATTGATAAGCCAATATACATATACATGCCCACATTTTAATTTTTATTCATTACTCAGTGCACTCTGTATAAATATTTTGTTATTGCAAAAATAAGATTCACTATTATTTTCTATTCTATTTTTATTATGTCTTAATAAATTTTTTTTGTGCTTTCAAAATGTAAATCTCTTGTTCTGTATTTGAATGAATTAACATTGTTGCCATTTGATTTTGATTCCAATATGTGTCATCATGGAGGTTTTATTTTTTCTAGAATTCAGAAAAAGTCATTAAATGTACCACATCATGTGCTTTATGGATAGAGTAGTGTACGGATAGCTGGTAGCCACCATGGACAAAACCATAGAAGCCAGGACTTGTTCTCCATGAATCAGCACTTCAGAGTCAGTTTTCATATCCAATTTAAAATAGCGTTTTGGGGATTCTTTTGCTTTTCATGTCTATTAGCTCTCTTAATATATTGAACCTATTATGAACTATGAGGTGGGTGTCTAAATGGGTTAAATGTATTAAAATGGTACAAAAAATCAGAAGAAAAATAAGATCCAGTTATACATAATGTGTAAAATGAGGACTCTGCTAGATAAAATCATATCTTACAACTTATTTCCTAAAGGGTATTTTATAAATGCATGTAATAGAAAATAGGCAAAGCTGTCATGCATCAAGTTGAAATCACTGAAGGATCTCCAGAAGGGGAAAGAGTTTCACATGGTGTAACCACCAAGGAAGTATTAAAACACATGAATTTATCACAGAATTTTCACCTCAAAAATACTGTGTGGAAGAGCAAATAACAGCTGAAAGCATTTGCATCTATCATACAAAATTATAATCCATGGAGAAAGATTATATGAACATTCTAAGACCAAAATAGAATAAAAATAGGAGCAGATATATGAACAGAAAAATGTTACAACCTTGTAGTCATATGAACGCACTGTCCCTCACAAACTGGATTCCATTCGGGGCCTGTTGTCTCTTAATATTAACATCAAAGCCTTCATGAGAAAAATCAATCCAATGCGCAAAAAAATTTTTTCTGGAAAAGATATATAACTGATAATACGAACTTTTCACATTAACAAAGCTTTTAGAATTAATGACATGCCTATTTTATAGCCATACTTGATAATTCTGAAAACTTGCCTTTTTTATTAACCTAGTGTCATAATGGATGATTGTTTATTAAATACAGTCCCAGATCAGGATTACTTGGAAAATTTTGTTTTGTTTTTACAAACACTAAAAAGTTTTATATATTTTAATAAAGTGCTTGGATACTCAGTGAAGCAATTCATTCTGGCACTGTTCCATGAGGTAAACTGAGGTATGCAGTTATTACATGCATGGTGAGGAACATAAACATACAAACAGGTGCCTGCAGATTTTATTGCTTCCATTTCTTACATGAACCAGAACTGAGGCATATTACAGAATCTCTGGTGGTTATACAGCAACTGGATTCTTGGACAAACATTCCTATGGAGTCTAAGGAGCCGAGCTTGAGCCAGGAAGGTTCCGTCACTGAGCCTGGAGAAGGCAGCCAGGTTGTCACTGGGAACTGCCACACACCTGTGCACCATTTCCATAGGGCACTCTGTGAGAGAAATAAAAAAGGAATTCTGGAATTGTTTCCATTTTATGAAATGTTCTCTTAAGATGCATTTCAGGTGTGCCCTTTGGCCTAGCATTTAACTCACCCGTGATTTTCAACATACATGTGTATGTCTGATTCAAGACATAGGGTCTGGGGAAAAATCCAAGATGAAAACTTAAATAAAATGAATAAATGAAATAACTTGTTTCCTCTACCTAATGTCAACTCCTTTTCATTTCCGCCTGTATATTCGCTTAAAAAAAGAACGGGTTGGGGGGAGGTGGGGGGAGAGAGAGATGGGAGAGAGAGAGAGAGGGGGGAGAGAGAGAGAGAAGACCAAGATAAAGGTGAGATGTAAATCCCTGGTGGTGTGAGGGTATTTGGACTGCCTCTAGTAGTGCATTTCTGTTTTACCAAGTGGAAAGTCTTTCTTTTAAGTCTATGTACACATAGCTTAGGGGATAATGTCAGAAAAATTTCTGTCAAATCTGAATACCACTTATAATTTAGTAAAATATTCTCTTTAGAGTGATTGTTAAAAGATCCATGAAGCTATCCTGTCATGCCTTGAGGCATGGAAAGAAGATGCTTCTCAAAGATGGTACAAAGGATGTAATCCTTGCAGATCCAGGGCCACTGCTATGGAAACTCAAAAGAAAGACTCTTATACTCTCCCTGTGGAGTGACAGTCAGTCTGTCTCCACTGCTTTACCCCATCCTCTCATATCCTGGGGAGAAACAAACAAGAACTTGCCATCTGCACTAACGGGAATGGACCTAGAGATATTATGCCAGTGAAATAAGTCAGGTAGAGAAAATCAACTACTGTATATGAATCACCTCATGCAGAGGTAATGAAAAGACGCAAACACACACAACAATACAATAACAAAGTGTTGCTGAACTGCCCGGTTGTTCTCAGAGAGGATGCAAATTAGGAGGAAGATGAAACAGGTAACAAAGATCATTGTATGGCGGAGGCCAGAGAATAGACTTTTGCAGATTATCATTCTATAGGTAGCTGTAGAAGTCACTTGCAATCACCATTTAGTTACATCTCACAGATTTGGGCATAAGTATATTTAAGTCTAGTACTTAATGTCGAGCATACTAATCACTCTGTCTTTATCACCCTTTATATTTATAAATATCCAGGTTTTAATATTTATTGATTATTAATAAATGCACAGTATAAAATCAGTGACTGGAAAAATATTCACTGATGTTTGCTGATTTATCACTGTCTATTTGCCTTCATAAATATCTTGTTTGGTTTTGAAGAAATATCTATTGTGCTGCATTTTGGGTTGCGCCGATGTAATCTTGTCTCCTGGTGATTGTATGAGTCAAACCTGTATTCTAGTGCAGGTGAAGTGTGTTTTCTGCAGTGCAGAACAGTCTCTGGAAAGCAACTGATTGTGGATAACGTGGAATCTGAGCGTGACACATGGATAATGTAACCATCTTGAACACCATGTACCAGGACATGTGCTAAATGAACCAACAGTTAAATGTCAAGTTCTATGTCCGTTGTACAGTCAGATGTTCAGTTCTGTTAGCTCCTTATGTATTTTGAATATAACCTCTGATCAGCTATGTATACAGTGCAGGAAAATGGGGAGAATTTCATAAATGGATACAAACTTTCAATCATACTATGACTAATTCCCTTGATCTATTGCTCCTCTAACATGGTGACCTAACACAGTGACTACAGTAGATACTACTGTTTTGTACAGTGAAATGTCCCAAGGAGTAGATTGTAAGTTTTTCTCAAACAAACTGGTGAAAAGAACTTAATGATTCATGTTTAAATCACTGAAAGCTCTGCACATACGGAAGGACATTCTCACAATGTAACCGACAAGGAAATATTCAAAAACCTGAATTTAACATAGAAGTTCCATCTCAGAATTACTGTCTAGCAAAATAACAGCAAATAACAAATAACAAATAGCTAAAAGTGTGTATACCTATCACACAGAAAGTTAATGTGCTGACAGGTAAAGAATATCGAAATCTAATGGAAAAAGTGGGAACCATATAGTCATATTTCAGTAAAATAAAGGGTAAAGCCCTGTAGAAAAATAATTACACTCCCCCATGACACAGGAGACATGGTTATTGATCCCTGGGAGAGGTGTGGGAACACAGCACAGTGGTTTCCAGCACACCCCGGTCCATAGGTTCACTCACAATGTGTGGGAGCATCTGTGGTGATAATTGCACTCCCTAGGTCTAGACATGAAAATAAGTACAAATTGGTGACATAAAATTTATCAGACTGAATTAAAATATACTATACCCACTATTCTTCCAATTTCTACTCATTGCTCACACTCTCGACAATGACACCTACACCTGCTTGTTCACTGCAGGCATAGTTCCACTAAGATGCTGCGTCATCCTGAATTTCATCTGCAGATTGCTCAGTGAACAATTCCAGTACACATTCTCCATGAAATATGAAACTGCTGAATAAAAACTAGCAAGATTCTTGGCTATTGATAGGAAAATATCTTGAAGTTATGTTTTAATTATGCCCTGGATACAACATATAACTCAGTGTTTTATTATGTCACCAATGATCACCTAAATCTTTAGAGTTTATTACTTATACATGTGTATATGCTATTATGAGATGTTTTGACTTAAATTTGTCTTATTTGTTTTTCTGTTTTTACTCTCCAAGCCTTATTCATCTGGTAAATTAGACTGAATTTTTGATTTAATGATTTACAGTTCCTTTAAGAGTTAGTCACTCCTTCTAGGTTATAAACATTTCTGTGGTCAGTCATTTTTGTTGCCAAGTTGTGACTTATCAAGTAGGGTCTCCTTCTGGTTCTGGTGCATTTCCACTGTTCCCCAAAATGATTAAGTTCTCCATTGCTTGTCACATTCTTGGATATGTTAATCCAGTACTGATCCTCTACACCACACTCTGGAATCCTCTGTACACTAACAGCGCTTCAAAGAAAATAATTAGAATCAATGTAATCACAGACCACAATGTAAGCTCATGGTGCATGTGAAATTGTTGACTGTGTGAAATTCCTGATGAGTAGATGTATGGTGGCTGATAATTTGGGCAGAAAACAAAGAGAAAACAAAAACATATTAATTTAGGAGTGCAGATACATTTTCAATTATTCTGAGTGAAACTTGCACTTGAATTCTAACTCTGAATTTAATTATTTGGACTTTGTGATGTTCCTATAAAAATTTGCCTCTCACCCACATGATAATTGCCCTGCTTCTGTCTCCATCCTTCCTGTGAGTCCCTTACTTCCATTATGTAGGTGATTCCAGGTGACAAGAGATGGAAATATTTGCAGTTGTGGAAAGCAAAATTGTGCTGGTGGCGGAGGCAACAGACACTCTTAGAGGTTCCCGAGCTTGGGCAGGAGGCACTTAGTTTCCATGACTCAGGTGTGTTTATTGAGCACAGGTTGTTTCAGGTGAATGATTGATTTTGAGGACACAAGGCAATCTAGTATTTATGGACAAAGAACCAGGCTTGAACTTGTGTTTTGATATTTAGACCATGGGCCATTTGGTTTCACATTGTAAAACATCTAATTCTTTAGTCCTTCTGGTTGCTGAGGTCCATCATGTGAGCTGCACTTGAATCCTATGTGACTTCAACTTATAGGGACTCTACCCTCTAGCGAAGGTAGCAGCCCTGGGTAGAACACACCAGCATGGGAATTTAGAGGACTATTTGGTTGTGTCCCAAAGAGAGGCTTCATCTTTCAGCTGGAAGCTTATAACTGTGCTGAGCCCCTGCTCAGGTGCCTGGGGATTCATTCCACTCCTGCATTGGAGACCTTGTCTCTCAGTTATTGTAGGAAGTTGCAGCTGACATCATCTGTATCCTCCCTGACCTAGCAGGAAGGCCCCTACTTGTGTGAATGAGTCCTTTCAGGTGTTATGGAAGACTCTCACTAGAGAAATATCTAGCCATGTTATTGTCACTCATCATTCGGATTTGATCCCATGGGATACCTAGGAAATGCTCTATGATGTCCCTCTTTGATTTAATAGTCCTCAAGGATATGAGGACTGAGATGGAGTGGGTTCTTATGATGTGGTGGCATCATGCTAAAGATCGTGCATTCCTTCAATATGTGCAGCTTGTCTCATTGCCTCAGCCTAAGACATGGACTCTAAACACTATTGTTCCACCTGTGTCAGAAGTGTTCAGGCAGATAGTATTTCGTTCAGTACAACTCTTCTTTGTGATGACACCTACATGGGTATAGATGTCTTGTCTTATTCTTTTACTCCATGTCGGATCCCAGGCCTATCCACTTGTTCCTCTGATGAGGGATAATGTTTTGATTCCTGAGAACTCACCATGTGATGTCACCTGTTTCCTTATGACAACTACATGAGGAACTTAGAGTCCTTTCTATGTGGAGATTGAACATTTTAGCTAAACAGGACATGGGATCTGGTGTGGAATGTGACCCAAAGCCAGTAATTACGACATTGTTGGCTCCATTTCCTTGTGTTGGGAGACTCAGTGTAAGTTTCTAAGACCTTCCCACGTGATCGACTGTTCATAACAAACTGAGAAGTTAAACACATCAAAACAAGTCATTTCAGATAAAAAGTTTCATTTAAAATTTAATAAGACAGCAGGCAGAAAGTCACTGCAGGTGCACTGTAATATTGGTGGGTTCACTTTTCTTGGAACCTCTTGAGTTGGAGACTTTACATTGGTAAAACCCAGCATTCTCCCTCCTGATTGGGTCTATTGTGAGGAACATGTTATCTTCAGACAATGCCATATTATCCATGATCTGAAGTCTCTCTCCTTGAAAGAACCACTGGATGTTGTTCATATCATCATTTGTCAGGCAGACCATCAGCAATGTATTATGTTCCTGGACTGAGGTTTTGCTGGGTAGTACAGAGGGCTGTAGCAGTGACTCTGTGGAGAACAGAGGAATAGAAAGACTGTGATTGGGCCTGGGCTCACAATTCTTTCTCAGAGACTTTATGTCCTCACAGGCCACAATTGGGTAAATTTCACCAAGATTTTGCCCCTGACATCTACGTTAGATTATGGTGATGACTTTGTATGATGACTGTAATGAGAGGGACACAGTTCCTTTGACATTTCACCTCTCCTCTGGATATCTCTGAACTATTAGCACTGGGATATATATTCTCAGTCTGCATGTCCAGCACCTAATCAAGATGAAACTGACCTCCCATGATGTTCTTGTGACACATTTGTAACAGATTCTATGACAGAGAGAAAAACCCTCTTTCTCATATTCCCCTGAGTGTGTGTTGAGAAAGTGAAGATTTTAAGACCTGTCATCTCTCAACTAGAGCTGATTATATAAATAAGATTTCATGTAGTTGTTTATAAATTATTTCTCACATATAAAGAGGACTCCAAATGGTCTTCATGACCTTTGTACCTAAATGTTTCCTATGTAATGTTTTCTCATCCAAAGAGGACTTTAGATCTGTGGATGAATATTTTGGTAAACGAAATTTATAATGACTCAATTTCCATTTTAATAAATGGTGACACTTATAGGAATATGAGAGAAATTGCTGTAACATAATAAAATTCTATATCAGATACCAGCAATTAACATTATACTCTGGTGAAAGACTCACATTGTTTCCGTACCATAAGCAATAGGATAAGGATGTCAGTTTCAATACTTGTATTCTATATATCACAGCAAGTCCTGAACAGTGCAGTTAAGGAAATAAATCTAATAGAACACTTACAAATTGGAAATTTAAGAAAATATTTGGTATTTGTTGATGTCAGTAACATAATTATTTGACCAAAAATTTAGAACTAATTGAAAACTTAACAGTGTTGTTAAGTTAAATAAACATTAGAAAGTCACTTTGATTCTATGCAATAGTAAAACATCAAAGAATATATTAAGAATACAATTGCTTTAAGCATAGATAAACAAAATCGTTAGGAAAATACCTAACCAAGGACGCACAAACCTGTATACTGAAATCCACAAACACTGCTTTAAAAAGGTAAAGACACATGTATACAAAGATGTCCCATGTTCATAAATTGTAAAACTCAGTATTGTTAAATTGAGAATATGAGGCAAAGTGCCTTGCAGATTCCATGTAATCCAGATGACACCTTTATTCAGAAACAGAAAATTAAAAACTATTTGGTAACAAGGGAATTCACAGTGCTAACAATCTGAAAAATAACCAAGTGGTAGAATACACACTTCCTGATTGAGAACCTATGTCAAATCTGCAATAGTCAAAATAATATGTCACAGCACATAGACTAGTGTAATAGAACACAGATCCTGATAAGCATTTGAATGCATGGCAATTCGTTTTCAACTAGGTGGCCAAGGACACTTCATGGAAAGGACAGTCTCCTTTCATATCATTTAAGTGTAGTTCACATATATCAAAAAACAGAGGCTGGGAAGAACTAGATAAATTACATGCTTCTTCCTCCTCTTGCTTCCTATCTTGAAGTTGTCTGTCTGCCTTCATTTATTCCCTGCCTACCTTCTTCAAAAATGTAGGGGAATCAAATTTCTTGACATCGAGCTTGACAATGATTTCTCAAGTTGACCCCAAAATGTCTTGAGCAGACATATTTGGTGAATTAAAAAAATCTAAGCATGAAATAACGCATGTCAAGTGTGTGACCAGGTAAGTCATGGATGGGAGATTGCATTGGTAGATACTGTTATGATACAGTAATTATGTTCAGAATATCAATATCTTCAGTAATTCAAATGAAAGAAACACTTGATCTTAAGGATCATATTTTAATTTAGAGCTTAAAAATTACTTCTCACAAATTACGTTGTCTGGAACAAAGAGAAGCCCATCAGGTACCCCAAGCTGGATACTAGGTCACCCAGAGAAATGAGAAGAGGAAGCTGAGAGAACAGAAACAAGGGATGTGGGATGTAGCTGACTGCCTGGCTGCTTGGGGAGTCAGGAAGGAGCCGGGTGTCACATCAGTGCAGAGCTGCAGACCATGAGAAGGGGCAGTTCTGCCCAGGTGTTCAGTGGACACTGAGAAGAAACTGCAACCCATGAAGTGTAGAGAAGTTTCAAAGAATGATCTGGAAATGCTTGAGGAGACAGGCAGGAGCTGCTGGTTTGAAGCAGAACCATGTGCTCTCTCCTTGGTCTTCAGTGTCTCTCCTACTGCCGAGGGCAGTGAGGACATGCTGATCTTCCTTGAGTAACTCACAGAAAATGGCAGAAATGGAAGGGGGGCTTGTGGAAAGTGAGTAAGATCTTGTGGCACATTGGGCCCTCCGGGACCATTTGTATACAATATATTTGAGATAGAATGGGAGAATATGTTATATTTATGATTAATAATGCAAAGATTGAAGACAGTTTGTGGGTGAAGAACTTTCTGGCGAGCACACTCACCTCTTGGACTGCATCCTGGGTTTCAAGCAGGATCACATCATGATTGTAATTTAATTGTGAAGTTAGAATTTCCTGAATGAAAGGATGTTTGCTAGCCCATTGACATAGTGTGACAGGGAGGGGTGTGCAGTGGCTGTGTGTTAAAAGGGAGAATGGAGCACACAAGGTTTGTCAGCCCCCTTAAGACTCTGCATTCAGGTCCCAGACTCTGAAGATACTTATATCATCATTCATTGTGCATTCTCTATATTTTTAGAAAAAATGGGGTTTGTTACCCGTGGGCCTTTGCTGGCTGCAGGTGTAGGTGGGGATGAGAAGGAAAAGTTTTATCATTTACCCTCCAGGGTAGAAACAAACATCAGAAACAAGCATCGGTGATTCAAACAGGCAGGGAGGAGACTGTGTACTGGTCAGGGGTCCTGCATGGCAGCCACCAGCTCTGATTGTTAAAGCAGGGGATTTAATTCTAGAGTCAACATAGATGAGTGTCCCTTTGCTCTCACTCTCTTATATAATCTCTGTCTCTGACCTTGGAATCTAAATAGAAAGGAAGTGAGCTACTCTCTCTGGGTCCACATTTTCCTGATAAGGTCCCTGGTGTGAAGGAGAGGACAGGGCTGTGACTGCAGAAACTCTCACTGAGACTGGATGGCTGTCATCATCTGTGCGATCTGACTCATGAGTGTATTCCCTGTACCTCAGTTTCCTTTCTGTAACTTCCATTAAATGAAACCTGCTTATCATATTGTTGGTGATTTAACCTTTAAATTTGCATCATTAACAAGATTAACATTAACATAAATCTTGTATGTAGGAACTATTCACATGAATAGCATGGCATTGTTTTTCCATGACAGTCACTCCTGAGCTGATCCCTGCAGCTGTAGCTCCCTCTGCTTCTCCAGGGGACACTGAACTTCATACGAGGCTCCTAAGTCACCCAGGGCATTAGGGTAATGGCATAGGACTATGTGTGGACAGTCACATTCTCAGCCATAGGCCATGGCTCTGTCCCTGCCCAGAAGTTGTTCTTAAGACTGAGCTCTGACTCACTGACTGGCAACCAGTCCCACTTGCACCGGGAGGCGAAGACCCAACCCTGCGAGGACCCCCAGGGTCAATGGCATCACGGGACAGGATTCTGTGCAGAGGTGCCTTGGAACTGAGGTTCTCGGTGAGAATCAGAGATGGCATCAGCCCAGGTCCTAAACAAGCCCTACGGGGTCCTTCTCAGGGTCACAGTCATGGGGATGATTCAAGAACTGAGTGAGCCTGGTCTTTCTCTTTGGATTTCCTACCTTCCGCCTGCTTCTTCTCTCCACAGGAAATGTGACATCATCTAGATTTAATTAAGGAATCTGTTCCTATGATGCGCTTTTCACACTCTGTGTCCTGGACTGAGTGTTCAAACTGCACATGGGACATTATTCAGGGAGTTGGGGGACCAGTTCAGGAATTTCAACCTGTTGTTGAAGTAGAATTCACTGACCACCACCCAAAGTCATAGAGGAATTACTTACTGTGCACATGGAGCTGTGCATTTGCTTCTCTAGTTTGGAGATTCTTCATTACTGTTTGTAGGGTGTAGGGTCCTGCATCCACATGAGTGATGTTCCTGATCAGCAGGGATCCGTTGCAGTACAGTGTCTCTCGTCCAGTGTATGCAGGCCCTATGACTTTTCTTCTCGTGGGTATTACATATGATACAATTTGATATTTGGGATTGAGACAATCCCCTTTGTACCACATATAGCCATAAAGATTCTTTGGGAGTTTGTGGACTTGAAAAAGAGCACCCATTCCTTTGATATCTTTGAAGAGCATTGATTTAACAGTGTGCTCAGCCATGGTGGGCAGACTCCAGAAGGTTAAGAGAGAAACTAAGAGAAAACCAAGAAAAAAACCCATGAACTTTGGGGCATATATTTGGTTAGAAAGTTTGGGACCCTGAGACTGAGCAAGTGTTTGATTCTCTCTCTCTCTCATTCTCTCTCCCTCCCCCAGCCCCAAGTCTGCGATTCCTAACAATTCAAGGTCAGTAGTATGGCTGCCATTATTTAAGTATCTCTGTCATTGTAGTTTTGTTCTGAATACTTTTCTCAGTTCTGCTCAACTCACTCCCTCATTGTCCTCAGGCCACTGCTTACACTCAGGGCCTCCTTGGGAGCTGCCTCCCCAGACATCTGCTCTAGGACGCTGTCTCCATTTGTGACATTTCTCTGCTGTGTGCCCTTCATAAATCTTGTCAGTACCTGACATCTCCCTCTAGATGTATCGTTGTCCGTCTTCCTCTACAGACAACTGGACTGAGGCTTGTCTGATCTTGTTCTATCCCCAGTGGAGAGACAAGCTACAGACACCAGGAGTAACAAATACTTCCCCTCAGCGTACACACTCTGGGCATTTTTGACAATAGTGTGTTAGTCATAATGACAATATTTTGTACCCTGGAGTGTACCGTGCCCCTCACCTCCTCCAGGTCATGATAACACCCAGTTCGGCACCCCATCACCTCCTGCTCTGCTCCAAGCCCTGGCCCCTCAGGTCCACTGAGATCTGTCCCCTCTCAGCATGGCACCTGTCCTCCTAGGAGAACCTTCCAATGTCTGTTGTTCCTCCTCCCACCCCAAGCCCCCCTCACCTGTCAGCAGGATCCTCTTCCAGGGCTCATGCCCTATGCAGGCAGTAGCCGAAGATGCCACCATCGGTGCTGGTCTGCTCTGTCCTCTCTGTGAGAAAAATCTGTGTCCAGAAATACTCCCGCAGGGTGCTCCTGGCTTGTAAGCTCTGAGGCCCTGCCTCTTATATGCTGGCCTCCTCTGGGTGTAGGAGGGCTAGACAGTCATGGGAGGCAGGGAGGTGTCTCTGTCAGGCCCTCCCTCTGCCCTCCTCCCTCTTCATGCCTCCTGCTCTCCTTCCTAATTAGTGTCTACATTTAGTTCCCCAGAACCCCCAGTGAACTCTGACTTCATCAGCTGTGATTCCTCGCAATACAGGTGATTCAGATAAGAAGTGACATCTTGTGACAACAGTTGCTGACAAAGCCCTCAGGGTCCTGCTGTGAAGGGAACAGTCAGACTATGGAGAGAGGACTGAAGGGGAGGCTGCTGTACACCAGAGCCAGAACTGTGGGGCATGTGAAAGACACAGACACCCAGATGGTGCTCTTGTCTGTGTGTCTATGTGCATCTTTGTGTACTGTGAGGAGCCACAGCTCACTGTAGGGGTCCAGGTGACACCTTAGAAAAGCTTCAATAGGAGCCCAGGTCATATGATGCCCATCAGGTGAGAGCCTCTACACTCTCCTAACCTCAGGGAGGGTCTACAGAGCTTGGAAAATGCAGATTTGGTCTCTTCTCTCCTCTCTCATCCTGTGATTCCTGTAGTCACCTCCTGTTTCCCACGACCCCTCCAGCCAGGTAATGCAGAGTTGCACAGGGGCCCCTTCAGGACAATCCCTCAGAGGCCCAGGTAAGAGGTGAGGACAGAGCAGGATGGCAGAGAAGCAGATCTCATCCAGCTCACACATCAGGATGGCTCAGACGCCCTGTGCTGACATCACACTGGATCTGGGTTCAGGGCTCAGGGCCTTCCGTGTCCAATCTGGGAGACAAGGAAGAACAGGCAGTGCCAGGAGGGCCATGGGGTGAAGTTCTCACCACTGAGAAGAGAGGGAAGTGTGGTCAGTGTCCCGGCTGCTGCAGGAGCTCACCCCTCACCCTGCGCTCACTGCAGGGCTGCATCCCCGCCTGCCTTCCTAAGGATTCAGGCTCTGTGTCTGTGGGGAACAATGAACTCATAGAATCATCGTCATGGTTAAGGTGCTGGGTGTCCCCAAACACCTGTGTGAACTTCAGTGTCTAGTGATCATGTGCGTGTGTTTGTTAGTCACCTTCCTTCTGTCCTATGACCTCTCCTCGATCATTTTTCGTGTCAAACCTGGGCCCAGTCCTTGGGCCCCCTGAGGGAGCCAGGTGTGGTTGCTGCACTTGGAGCAGGAGCCCCCTGAGTAAGTTCTGCAGAATTAGCCATGAACGCAGGGTGTGAAGGGAGGCACTGAGTGTGTCTGCAGAGTTATCAGAGCTCCCCTGGGGATGAGCTCTTCTGCTGTGCCCCGATCTGTGAGACCAGTGTAGATAGTGAAGGTGCTTTTACTTTCAAAAAGGTCTACATTGCTTGTCTTTCTGCCCAAACCACATGCCACACTGCTGTACAATGCTGCCACAAATTTCAGTTCCATGTCGAAGGTCATCCAGGATGACCTCCTTGCTCTTTTTGATCATGCAGGAAAGTCCAGAATATTTTCGTAATTGAGGCCTGATCTTTAACCTTCCTCACTTCTCAGACTTCCCAGATGACAGTTGTCAGCTTCTGTTCCCCTCACTTTTTCTGAGACAAATTGGTCAGGAAGACTTTTCTAGAACACCCACCACTCATTGCTCAGCTGAATTTCAAGAAAGGATGTTTAATAGAATGGTTTAGAGCATAGGCAGGGACATGGATGTAGGTACAGCATTTTAATCCAGAGCCTTCAATGTTAGTTTCTACCCTGTGTGTAATCTTTGTTCTTCTGTGGGACAGTAACTGCGTGATAAGCTCATCTCTGCAGTCCTGGGGTCTCAGCAGGGGGCTTAGGGAACAGCATGCCATCAACCCTCTCAGTGTGTTACAGGGTGGGTGATGTGTGTCTTTCCAAGGGCAGACACTGAGGGTCAGAAACTTTCATGAAAAGTTCCTTCTAAATTGCAGGCAAACTGGCCAGATTCTCAGGTGCGAGAGATCCCCTGTGAGTCTGCGCAGGCTCTTGGTCCCCCTGGTACACTATGGTTTAGCAATCAGACCATTCAGGTGTCATAATGCATGTGCCAGCAACTATGTCTGGACACCTGCAAAGGGTTCATGATTAGTAAGTTGGAGCAGAATAATTTTATCCCTCTACAGTCATTCTCCTTTGCTGAGTCTTTCTCCTGTGGAATAAATAGAGAGGAGCTGCTTTTCCAGTGGCCCCTTCTCATTTGTCTCCTCCCTGCCTGAGGATCATGGCTGTGACACTGTCCGTGGGTCTGACACCCACCAACGATCCAGGAAAGGGGATCTGAGATCTTAGAATATTTTATGATTTTTTTCTTAACTGAAGATTACCAAAAAGCAAGAGATGGGAAGGCCTTTAAGGGACTCGGACTGGTTGCTTTCCTTACTACTTGAGATCAGTAATGGTTCTGAGGATTCATTATCATGAGTGCCCCTTTCACAGTATGTATTCATTTTAGTACAGAAGTTAAAGTCGGAATAATTAGGCAGACACAGGTAGGAAAAGATCTACAGCTGAAAATAGTGCAATTATTTGTGTTGGCAGATAGTATGAACATATATATGAAAACCCCAAGGAGTCCAAAAATTTGTTAGAACTAATAAATTAAACATAGATGAAAAATAAAAATAAACATACACGAGTCATTTACATTTCTATTCATTAATAGCAATCTACTCTAAAAGTAACTTAGAAAATAACTCCATCACAAGAGCACAAACATAAATATGCTTGCAATTATATGTAACCAACAGGCAGTAGACTTGGGCTTGGAAATAACACAGAGCTTTGTTGAAAGACATTAAATAAGATAAAAAGTGAAAAGACATTTGTGTTCTTTCCACTAGGAAGAGTTACATGTGTTAAGTAATAAAATAGCCACTGTTCTCCATAGTTATAATGAAATTTCTATCAGAATTCCAATCAAAATATGTTGAAATAGAAAACTTTCAAATATTCATATGGAATCTCAAGAAACACCAGATAATCAAAGAATCTTGAAAAAGTCTCAAGGAATTCATTTCCTGATGTTATTTTCATTTCCCTATTTTTATAGTAGGACTGTAATAACACCATGCTCTATCTGTCATCATGATAAAAATACATACCTATGGGGGTAGAGGAAAAAACCTAGACTCAAACAGTTATGTATATGATCAAATGCGTTTTCAGCTCTGTTACCAGTATCACTCAGTGGGGAAAAATCCGTGTAAATATGGTGCTGAGAAAATTGATATGCACTTGTGATCTAATATTAAATTTACTTAAAACAAATGTAAGACTCAAAGTACAAAAGGCTGGGGAGAAAACTCTTCGTTAAATTGTATTTGGGAATTATTTCTTAGATATGACACAAATATCACAGACCTCAGTAGAAAAGTGGGTAAACTGGATTAGAACCACATGTCAATTTTGTTGTGTACATCAAAGGGCACAATCAATAAACTGATGGCAACCTACAACTTAGTAGAAAAGACTGTGAGTCATTTCTAGCAAGAGAATATAGTGTACATAAAATCCATATGGAATTCAATAAATAGACACTTGGTCTGGGAACCATTCTTTCTTCTCCATCTTTCTGATCTCCTCCCACACCTGGTCCCCGGGACTGAGAGACTCCCTTCCCCACATTCCAGGCTTGTTCCACATGAGACCCAGGAAAACCAGAAAACAAGTGGATAAGGGTATTCAGAGAGGTAAAGGGAAGGAAAAAGGATAGATTTCTGATGGACTTATGTGGAAAAGGGCTGGAAAATTAGTTCTTCCATATTCTTTCCTGGAAACCAATATACTCCACTCCAGAGCTTGAAGCCATTTCTGTAGGGAACCACTTGTCATACATTGTGACAGACTTGTCTGTAGTGAGTGGCAGAGTTAAGGATGAGTCAGATCTAGGATCCACCATATTTCACAGTGAATTTGGGAATAAGGAATTTTTACTTGGATTGGTGGAATGTATCATTGATAAGTCAAGAATGCTGAGTGGAAAGGTTAGATGCTCTGTGTCAGACCACAGGTTTCCCCTGCTTGGGAATAGGGAGTGAGGGGGAAATGTTTGGGGTACCCAAGTCATTTTCAGCAAACCAAATAAAGTCACATGTATTTGTGAAGGGAAGTTCATGATCTGCACAAGGGACAAAGTGTCCCCCTGAGCTGGGATGTCCCTTGTTAATTACCTTTTGGGGAGAGGTGGAATCATCCGTTGACTTCAGTGTTGTCTTGGTTTGGTGATGTGAGCTTAGCACAAATACTCCACGTGGGGCCTGTGTCTAATGATATATTGACCTTTATGAGAGAAATTAGCCGATTATGTATGGCAGTTTTATTTTGACTAAATACATTAAGCGTATTTTATTGATAAACCTTGTAAATAAAGTGACATATATATATATTATATCCAAACCTGATACCTCTGAAAATGTCTCTTTTTGCATCTAACTATCTTAACAGAGGAATAGTCCCCAAGTTATCTCAGGTCGTGTTAATATGAATGAAATTGTGGTTAGTTTTTGTACAGAACAAAAAGTTTTAGGAATTTTACTAAAATCCTTAGATATTCAGTTAAGTACATTAATTGTGGCAATTTTCCCTGGAGGTAAACCAAGATATGCACATGTTACATGCATGATGAGACTCATACAACTGAAAGACAGTTGCCTGCAGATTTGATGACTTCTATTTATTATGTAAATCAAAACTTAGTTATAATTAAAAAAACTTGTGTCTTTATAAAAACAACTGGATTGTTGACCAGCTGTCCCATGGAGTTGAAACAGTAAATTGGGTCAGGTATTGTGCAATACAATGGTATTGTCTACATGGGCACCAGAGATAGGCAGCCAAGGTCTTCCTTCGAGAATGCCACTGATGTTTTCAAAAATTTCAGTAGCATCACGTGTAAGAGAAACAAAAACTTTTCACATATTTTACACTTACAAAGTAATCCCTTTAGCTGCAATTAAATGAGAGATGTTCCAGATAAGAGAAACTTGAGCAATAAGCCTTTATCAGTGGTCAGAGTATTCAGAATGCCTCTCATGATGCATTTCTGGCTTTGTAAAGTGAAAGCATGTTTGTTCCCTGTATATACACTTAGTTTACATGAGAATGTAGGATTATATACTAACAATATATACTGACAATGCAGTAGATGAAAAAGAAATTGAGGAATCCCATTTACCAAAGCACCAAAAAATCAAATACCTGAGTATAAACCTAACAAAGGAGGAAAAAGACCTCCACGATTAAAACAACAGGACTTTAACAAAAGCAGCAGAAGAAACAAAGAATGGAAGAATTGTACAAGCATTTGGATTCATAGAATTAACTTAATAAAATGACCATCTTACCCAAAGTAATAAACAAATTTCATGAAATGCCCATAAAAATTACAGAGTTATTTTTCAAGAAAATTGAGTAAACAATACTGGTTTGTTTGGAACTAAAAAATATACCTCAGATAGCCAAAGCAATCAGAAATAGGAGAAGAAACTGTGGATGAATCATATTTATGATCTTAAACTATACTACGGTAGGATCTTCATCAAAGCAGTATGGTACTGGAACAGAGACACAAATATCTTTGGAAAAAATGTGAGTCACAAAGTAAATCCAGTTGATCTTTGATAAAGTTGCCAAGAGGATACAATGGAAAAGGAATGTCTATTCAATGAATGGGTTTGGAAAGCTGGACAGACCTCTCCAAAAATAAAAATAGATAACATGTTATCACCACACACGTGCTTTAACTGAAACTGTTTCAGATGCTAACACAAAAGACCGCAAATCATAAAATATTTAGAAGAAAATATGGGGAAACACCCCACAACCCCAAAGAGATCTTTGATGAAGGAACAGCTGTAGTAATAGAAACTAAACTTAAGTTATTGGGACTACATCAAACTGAAAATTTTCTGCACAACCAAAGAAATAACCGTTAAAACACTAAAACAAAAAGAAACCACTGAATTCGAGAAGATATAAACAAAATACATAAGATAAGTGCTTAATCTTCAAACTATGTAGACCACTCATATATCTCAAAAAAGTAAAGTTGCACTCAATAACTGGGCAAAAGAAGTGAACAGACACTTGTCCAAAAGATGCACAGCGGCGTACAGACAGATGAACGAAACCACCCCAGCGTTCATCTTCGGAGAAATGCAAGTTCAAGCCGCAGTGAAATGCCACCCGCACCTTGAGAATGGCCTGTAACAGAGACCAGAAACAGCAAGTGTTGGGAGTGGTTTGGAGAAAACTTAACCCTCCTACACTGCTGCTGGGAATGTAAATGAGTGCAACCTCTCTGACAGAGATTCCTCAACGAAAATAAAGATCCAGCTGCTATTTGGTTGAGCAGTCCCACTCCAAGGCATGTACATGGCCAGAGAATACAAGGTCTCTAAGAGGCATCATGTCTGCACCCTTGTGTTGACAGCGGTGTTCAAAATAGCCTGGACAGGGAAGCCACCTAAATGCCTCTAAGCAGATGACTGGATAGAGAAGTGCTGGTATTTGTGGTCAATGGAATCCTACGCCGCTTCTGAAAAATAGCAAATGTTTCACTGTGAAACAATCTGGATGGAACCAGAGAGGATCATGTGAGGAGAAGTAAGAACGAAAAGGAAATACAGGATGGTTTACTCATATGTGGAATACATGAAATGAAAGAAATAAATGGAACATTCCCAGCAGAATTCAAAGGAGAAATGTTGACGGCTTCGTAGTAGGATGGGTGAGGGAAGGAGAGAGGAACAATGTTCTGGAAAAGAACAGTAGATCTCTGGTTGTGGGTGTGTAGCATCCATAGATTAAGAACTAATTTTAGTATCTCAAAATGTTTATGGCTTTGTAAATAAAAATACTATAGTTAATTTAGAATAGAAAACATGTTGTAAAATATATACTTTATCTACAAGAGATATAATATCTTAAAATATTTTTAAGATCAGTGGTGGAAGTCTCAAAATGTTCATTTAAGATCAAGAATAAGACAAGGATGCCACTTTGATTGATTGTCTTCACCATTATACAGGAATTTTGAACCAGAACAATTAAGCAAGTTAAGTAAGTATAACAGAAACATCCTTGGTGGAGTAGTAATTTAGTTAATTGCCTCTAAAGGACCACAGGTCACATATCCCTGAGTAATAAATTTGGAGATGAATTCCATGTCAGTAGTTCTGTGGGGGTCAGGCAGTGGTGACTTTACCACAAAAACACGTGTCATGCTCTCTTCTCTTTGACCTCAGGAAATACAACTAATTTGATAATTCATCTAAATTAGGCAGCATCTACGTGAAACGGTAGAGACTGCTACATCTTGAGTCTGAGAGCACCCACCCTGAGGTGAAGGTGTCACCCTGAGCACTCACATGCATGTAAAGTAGACAGTAAGCAAGTCAGAGGGCACAGGGTCTAGATACCCACACTCAGAAAGTGAGGGTCCCCCGGGATGAATGGACGTCTCACACCAGGTCCAGAGAGAGTCAGTTGTCAATAGGGGAAGGGAGCCCTGAGATTAAGGGACTGCAGCCCTGTCCTTCTGAGTTAACTCCCGGGTTGAGTCATGAAGGAGTAGACTGATCACACACCTGGTCACATGGCCTGTTCCAGCTTTGGCATCAGGGAGGAAATGAGCCCTGGATGTGGACACAGAGAATGTCCCTTCCCCCGACTCCTGGGACACAGCTCGGGATGAAGTCTCAAGGAGCTGCTGCTCCCACGATTGCTGTTTACTGCCCTTTGAATCGGAGGGTGGACCTGGTCACTGCTGTTACCTGGAAGCTATAGGAAGTAAGTCATCAGCAGGGACATCTCAGGTGGGCTCAGGGTGAGGGAGTCGTGCAGAGCAGGACAAGGTCGGCTGGAATGTGGAAGGGGACAGTGAGAACACGGAAGGATTATAGAGAGCAAAGGATTACACGCTTGAGCTTGTAGGTTATAGTAGACTTCAAATAACATAATTTCAAGAGATAACTGATGCTCAGGGGCAGGACCGGTGCATCCCGAAGCCCCCTGAAGCGGCTGACCTGTGTGACACTTGACACTCTGCTCCAGGGTGCGTTAGTGGACAGTGTGGAATGTGGGTTCCAGTGTGTGGAAACAGGTGTGTCCAAGCTTCTTAGGGCTCTTTGTTCAGTTCCCAGACCGTGAGGAGCACTAGAGCACATGAGGTTTTCATGCCCCGCACCTAAGCAGGTCATGCATTCTGTTCGCAGACCTTCTGCTCCTTTATCTAACACATTTGATGTTTGCTAAAGGTGGGCCTGGTGCCGCCTCAGGTGGAGGAGGAGAGCGAGGTGGCAGATTCCTTCCCATTTTTTCCAGCAGTGACACCAACACATCAAACGCTGATGCTACCGCAGGTCCCATGAACCATGGACTTGACAGAGGTCTTGGTCTTCTAGCCACTGCCTCAGGGTGTAGAAGCAGGTATTCGTAGTCTAAATTAATGCAGATTTGTTTCCGTTTCCTCAGTGTCTCTTACCACAGACTCTGTCTGACTTGGACTATCCTTCAGAAAGGGTCTGAACAGCTGGCCCTGGGTCAGAGATGAGTGGAGCATGGAAAGGCCCCTGGAGTGGAGGCTGCGACTGCAGGAAGTCTCTCTGAGTCTCGATGACTCGTTGTCTTTATACCCTGAGTCGTGAGTGTATTTTACCTGTACCTCAGTTTCCTCAGTAAGTACCTCAGTGAGATTCATTAAATGGTACTTTCTTGACATAGTTACTAACAAGCAACCCTAAAGCTTGTTTGAAGCAGCTGAACACACAAACAGCATGTCATATTTTCCCCTGAGAGTCACTGCCTGCACTAATTCCTGTGGTTGAGGATCTGCTGGTAGCATCTCATCTCCTCTGTTCCTCCTGGTGGACAGTGACCCTCGTCATAGTCCCAAAGTCACCGAGGTCAGTGAGGTATATCCTGGGCATAGTCTTTATCCCCTAAAGTCTCAGGGAAGGATGAGGCTCTGTCCCTGCCCAGCTGTGGTTCATGGGACTGAGCCCTGACTACTGACTGGGGACCGGCGCCCTGTTACTTGCACAGGAGACCAAGACTCAACCCTGCACAGACGCCATAGGGTCACTGTGTCAGGAGATGCAGGAAAGCTGTCTGGGAAGGGTGTCTGGGGTTGAGCTCCTTTGAGGGAACCCAGAGGGACCTCAGCCCAGGCCCAGACCACGCGCGACAGGTTCTTCCTCCTCAGGTTCACAGTCAAAGAATGATGTTAGGGCTGCTCTGAGACTTACCTTCCTTTGATGCTCCTCCTCTCCCACTGCTCCTCTCTGCAGTTAAGAATAATATTAGTATTAAGCTGTTTTCACACAGTGTGTCTTGTACTTAATGCTCAAACTGCATATGGGAGGTTATTCAGAAGGGTGAAGGTCCAGGCTAAGTTCAATCCTGAACGTCAAGTAGAATTCACTAATTCTTACCAGATATCCGTTTACTTCTTCAGTTTGGAAATTCATTACCTTTTGTCCTGTGTAGGTTCCTGCATCTTCCTAAGTGATGTTTTGGATCAAGAGGAATCCATTGGGGTATATTGTCTATTGACCTCTGTATGTAAACCTACTGTACTGTTTTGAATAGGGGCTTCATATGGTAAATTTTGATATTTTGATATTAAATATTTGATATTTTGTACCACTGATAGCTGTAATGATTGTTTGGCAAAATATGGACAAAAATCCTTCCCTGTGGTGTCACTCAAGGTTGCTGATTCCACAGTAGCTGGCAGTGGGGGGCGGGCTCCAGAAGATCGGCAGAGAGACCAGGACAGTGAGAGAGATTTCAATATTTGGAATATGGTTTGGTTAGAAAGTTGAGATCCTGGAGATGATGCAGGTCTTTGATCCCTCACTTTTGGGGTCTCTTTGTGTCTCCTACTGATTCAAGGTCAGCAGCATGACCTCCATTCATCAGGTGTCTTCCATCATTTTTTTCCAATCCTCTTCTCAGTTCTTCTGGACTCAATCTCTCAATGTCCTCAGGTCTCTGCTCATAGTTTGTCTGTGTGTGGTGCCTTCCCTGATATCTGCACAAGGACCGTCTGTCTTCATTTGTGACATTCTCCTGCACTCTCATGATTCTTGTCAGTACCTGACATCTCCTTCTAGATCTCATTGCTGCCTGTTTCTTTCCCCTGAGACATGAGGGCTGTGAGGTCCAGGCCTTGTCTCATCTTGTTGTATCCCCTGTGGAGGACATGCTGTAAACACCTCTGTACAGGGTGTGTCTTTGATGAATTTGCAGGCATAGTGATAAGGACAATATTTAGATCCTTTGTTGGTTTTTGCTAGATTAGCATTCTGACATAAATTGTGATTCTTTTCCCCAATTAAAGAGGATTATTGCTCATTGACAACTGCCTTGGAGAACACACAACACATGAGGTTTTTGTGTCCCTCACTTCCGCCAGGTCATGAGAATGTCCCGTGTAGAGACATCACCCCATCCTTCATGCTTCTCTGTCCTCTCCCTCATGTTCGTAGAGACCTCTATCCTTTCAAGTGTCCTGTCCTTCTAGGAGACCCCACCAGTCTGTGTTATTCCCCACTTGAACCCACATAACTGTCCTGTCTCGTAGAGCAGAGGCTAAAGGTGATACCATGGGATTTGCTCTGCTTTGTCCTCCTCTCAGAGAAGAGCTGGATGCAGAAATGCTCCAGAACTGTTGCTCCTCTCTGTTACATCTTACGTGTTTATCTTCTATGCTAAGCCTCCTTCTGGGTCAGTTGGTGGGACTCTCAAGTAGGTGGAGCAGGGTCTCTTCATGGTGTCAGCTACTGCCCTTGACCCAAATTGGCCTCCTGACTCCTTTTCCAACTTTTTAGTGTGTCTTAGATTCCATAGAAAGTGCTCCAGCATCTCCCTTAGTTAGCTTTGTCTCTTAACTCTACACACAGACACACACAGAGACAGACATATAGACACACATATAGACATTCCTCTGTTTGTAAAGGCATAACTTGGGCAACCGTGTCCAGCACGTTTCCCATAGCTCTAGGCCAGTTTCACAGTAGCTTCTCTCATAGACCTCTCTCGTCCTTTGTGGTCATTCGCTTCAAAGCAGCACCCTCGGGGATACATCAGGAACTCTTGTCACAGGATGTCACTAGCTGTGCATCTGTATCACCAGTGGAACTTTATAAAGATTGTAAGTTTCAGGTGACAACAAAGAAATGCTACTTTAGCAGTGTCCAGGTCACACGATGTCCATCCATGTGAGACCCATGTTCGGGGTGGGCAGGCTCCCCCTGCTCCTGTGTGTAGTGGTGTCTGTAGAGTTTGAAAAGATGATCTTGGACTCATCTTTCCTCTGATCTCCTGAATTTACTGTGGTTCCCTCTCTTCACTTGATACTTACAAGAATTGGGGAGCTGAATTGGGGACCCTCCAAGGCCCAGAAAGAGTGATGACACAGCAGGATCTCAGAACTGTAGATGCTCATCAGACTTACTGTGCGGAGGAATGACTTCCCAACTCTTATATCAACTGAGATCTGGAGATGCTCTTCTTTGTCAGCTTTGGGCTCATTTGTGGGACCCCACATAGAAAAGTTATGGTGTGGTCCCTGTACTTGGAATTAGCGATGAATAATCTACAGAATTAGAAATACATGAGGGTTGAAGGGAACTGTAAGTGTGGTCATAGACGTAATAGAGCTCCTTGGGGACACAATCATCTGACTGAGACCTGAGTGTGTTTGGATACACTCAAAGACAGAGTTTGGAGGGAGAAGCTGCTTGCAGAATATGGGCCTTCAGATGGACAGGTGCCAGACTGAATGGAGGGACAGAGTGTGGAGGGCTGAGGACTGAGGTGACCTGATGAGTCCAGGTTGAGAGAGGTCAGTAGCGTCCGGAAGGCTGCAGGCTGAGGAGCAGCTCTACCGCCACCTGGTGGACATGGAGGTGTCTCTGCCCCTGCCCTGCTCTGCATGTTTACTTAACATCAATCCTGAGACACATTATAGGGGTCATACATGCTATTAGTACCCCACCAGGTTTCAATTCCATATGCCCCTTTTCTCTCTCTTCAATTTGATATCAAGAAACTCAGGTGCAGGAATTTCACTCCGTTTGTTTGATCTCCTGTGTCCCTGGTGGAGTGGTATCTGAGACTGAAGTGCTTGGAGGTGGGTGTTGAGGGACAAGAGGGAGGAGCAGCAAGCCAGACACATCAGGTGTAGACGGGCAAGTTGACTTTCCCTCTTTCCCAGTATCTGGTGTCCAGCATATGTCCCTGGCCCTGAGGTCACAGAAATACATATACCTATTTCTGTCTTGGCCTGTGAAGTTTTGACTGCAAAGCATGATGAAACTTGTTCTGTTTAGAAGTGATAAGAATATGGTATTTGGAAAGGAACATGACACTTCATCATCAGTGTCTGTTGCCTGATAGAAGACGTCATACTTATCTGGAAAGGTGGACTCATTAAGTGCCCAGTGTTTTCAAAAAAGCTCCCTAAATATCAGACCCAACTAGAACTCAGCAGGCATGATCATCTGTGCAGTGTTCTTCTCTGGACTTGCAACTCTTTTCTTCTGACCAGAGAAGGAATGAGTGGGAACTGAGCAGACCTGACTGAGCCACTCTCAGTCACCAGCCAGTCTACTTGGGGATTCTTGAATCCATATCCAAAAGCAGAGAGTTTGGGCCACTGACTGAGTCATAGGACTTTGTCTCACTGGCATAGATCAGATGTGCATTCGTAGTCACCACCTATAGCTGAGGGAAGAAAAGGATCTGTTGATCCTAAGATCCAGATTAGAGCTTGCTATGAGGGAGAATCTGACTGAGAAATAAGGGTCCAGACCAAGCCTTCTGTTCAGCTAAAACAAAAACCAGATCTAGTAATAAATGTCCAGCCCTAGACTTCCATCCTGCAACCCTAAGAATAACAACACTGGTTCCTGGTTTTATCCTGGTTCCAGTTTTCTGGATGTGATCCTGATCATCCTTTTCATCAGTGAGAGCTCATGGTCCGACAGATATTCAGAGGTATAGAACTCATATGTGGACTTTGTCATTCTTGCTGTCGATTTTGTTTAAATTATTTCAAGGAAACACTGATGGACAGCTTGGAGGTGTCCTGGGATGTGCCTTGGTCTCAGGGACCACCATGTGCTGTAACTGGAGGGGTCCTAATCAGGCAAGATCTTGACAGGTGTGTTCAGAGTCCCAGCAAGATATGTATCAGAGTGTGTTGCTGGCCACGGTGCTGAACCTGCCAAGAGGCTGGAGGTGTGGACTTGGGTGTGCACAGCCCTGTCCTGGATAATGTGTGTAAGGCAGGCATCTTACTGGAGCAACTTCTAGAAGTTGCTCTTTTGGATGTATCCTGTGAATGTGAAAGGTTCTCATGACAGCTTCAGGCTGTTGTATGGTGCTTTTTGACCCTCCATTTTGTGTTCTGATGACACAACTGATCTTGGGCTACACCACCCTGATAAGCATCTTCCAGCCCCATGTTGAGAACCAGGAAAGTTCAGACTTTAACTATTCTGAGTCTAGTCTCAGGTGGTAGGCTTCGGGAGAGGAGTCAGGATCTACCCCTTTTTGGGGGCAGAAAATAGAGCAAGGTCAGAATTGGAGATGGCAGAGCATCAAGGATACCAGGTCCGGAGCATAGAGCAAAGGCTGCCATGTAAAAAATCCTGGGACAGTGTGTCTGTGGCTGTTCACTCCCCAAAAAGCAATATAAATATAGTTATGAAGTTAGAAACCAAAGGGCTGCATAAGCAAATCCAATGTAATTACAAACTTACTTGTATAACTGCTTGAAGCAATGCTATGTATGAACCCAATAAATAGGTGGAGGGCAGGGTATTCAGGTCTCTCAGTCCAAGAGAGACCATTGACCTCCTGACCTCAGCTTTCTATCCTCTCACTCTCTCGAGTTTCTCAGTCTCCTGCAGTGCCCCCTTCCTCATCACCCATGTTCCCAGGAAGTAATCCTAACAATCTGGAAGCAATCCTGGCAAATAATGCCTGAACAGGGACCACGGAGGGAAGTATTCAACAGATCGGAAAAGAAAAGTGAAAAGACGAAAAAGAAAAAAGAAAAATAATGCCCAGGAGACCAAAAGGACAAGTGTGGAAAACGTCCTGGGACACAGTGATTTAACTGGCTTTTCAGGATTCGATAATCATGGTAACAATAGGGCAAAATAACTCAAAGCATGCAGAATATATCCCGCTTCTTCACTCACTGCTGCACGCTTCCGGGGTAAAAGTCAAATGGTTGATATCTGAGCAACTGTTTGCTGCTATGCATAGGCATTGGTATTCACTTCCGGTCTAAGGAACGTTAGATTTGAAACACTGGAAACAAATGGTGTCTGAACTGAAAAGGGCACATCAGAATGGAGAAATCATTCCAATCTTGGTTTGGTCTTTGTGCAATTTGATTTCACTTTTCTTAGAGCCTTTGCAATCTTATAGTGAGAATGAGGAAGAAACACATCAAGGTTTGAATAGCAAGGAGGAACCATCCCAGAGAGCAGAGGGGGAAGATGAGCCCTTGGCAGCGCCCTGTCCTCAGCGCTATGGGTCCATTGCTCCTTTAAATGAGCCAAACTAGGTGCAGGTCTGCCTGGGAGAGAGCTTGGCCCTGGCCCTGACTGCTCTGTTCCAGGAACCCACACCCCCAGTGTCCCTATGTCTGGAATTTAAAAGAGAATCCAGAAGGTACAACAAAGAGGGGCTCCAGCAGCTTATTTGTATCCAGTCACAATTATTGATATCCTGGCAGATGTCTAGTTTTCCCCAAGGGGCCCAATGTTTTCATCACCAGCCGATGTCTTCTATGCTAAAAGACATCAAATTGGCTTTTTCTTCCTATGGCAGGTCATCCCCTTATACAATGGGCCTCCTGAAGGGGCTGGGCCAAGGAGCCAGAATGATCCCCAGGGACTGGACCAGCTAGCTCTAACCTGTCTTAATGCTTCCAAATTCTTGAAATTCATAACTTGGTGGGTGGATGAGGCCCAACATCAGAGTGCTCAAAATGCTAATGTTAATTGACTCATCCCTATTACAACTGAGCAGCTGATAGGGAATGGGCCATGGGCGGATATCCAAGCTCAGCTACAATATATGCACCAAGCTATTATTCAAGTGAAGTTGGCTTGTACTCAGGCGTGGGAGAAGGTCGCTCCCCCAGGACTGTTACCCTGTCATTTGTGAACGTCAAGCAGGGCAACAGTGAGCCCTGTGTTGAGTTCATTGCTCAATTTGCAGATAATCTTACAAAGACTATTTCACAAACTGGTCTAAGGGGTGTGCTGCTACAGCTCCTGGCTTTTGATACTGCTAATTCAGATTGTCAAAAGGCACTGTGACCTGTGAGGGCAGCAGTGGGAATGTTGGAGGAGCATCTCAAAATGTGCCACGATATTGGCTCAGAAACTTATAAAATGCAGATGCTTGCTGAGGCCATTGTAAGGGTTAGAAAAAACCACGCCAGTGACTACATACTTAGAATTCAAGGCATTTGTGCCGGTTGAGGAAAGGTGGGGCATATGAAAAGAAACTGTGGAGCCTAGGGATGCCACAGGCTGAATAGAGGGCAAGGCAGCAGGTCTGGCAACTCACAGAATTCCTCACCCATTTCCCTCAATCTGGAATTTGTCCCAAATTCCGAAAGGGTAGGCATTGAGCCACCCAATGTCACTCTTAAGTTCAATCTTCAGGGCAAATTCTTGTTACCACCAGGAAATGGACGTGGAAGGGTGGGGGGCAAGCCCGGAGGGCCTCTGTCAAAACAATACTGGGAACCTGGCTTATCAGTACCCCATCCAGACGGCCCGCAGAGTAGGCACTGTGGCAGGAGTGAAAGGAATGTCTGCGAACTCTCCCCTGACGCAGTGGAAAGTGCCGCAGTAGATCTGCCCACTAATGAACCAGTTCTTTTGACTCCTTCAGAGAGTCCTAAAAAGGTGAAGCCTGGAACATATGGGCCTCTGCCTCCCGGTACAGTCGGCCTTATTTTGGGCCACAGTAACCTCGCCTCCAAGGGAGTTAAGTTCATACGGGAATCGTCATAGCAACTACAAAGGGGAATCAATAGTCTTGCTGAATACTAAGAAACTATATTAATTGGTGGAAGGGGATCATGTTGCTCAGCTGTTTGTCTCCCCACATCACAAATTAGAGACTTCTTTGCAACAGATACTTGGAGGGTTTGGAAGTACAAGAAGCTGACAGGTTTTTTGTCAAGAATACTTGGAAAAGGCTTGGCCTGAATGTAATATGATTATCAATGGAAAGAAATGTAAAGGTTTGGTTGACACTGGTGCGGATGTTTCTATAATTGCTGAAAAACACTGGCCTCTAGAAGAGTACCCGTTGTCTTGACTGGAGTGGGATCTATGACAAAAATCAGACTAAGTCAGTGTATTCTGCGGTGCCTGGGGCCAGAGGCTCAAGAGGGAACTATTCACCCCTATGTTCTGGCCATTGCTATAAATCTGTGGGGGCACTCCTGCAACAGTGGGGGGCCTATGTTATTATCCCCTCTATTTCTACCAAGGCCAAACAAATTATGACGGCTCATGGGTACAATCCTCTAAAAGGCTTGGGGAAGGAAGGACAAGGAACTTTAAGTATCTCAGAGTTAATGGGACAAATAGGCAGACAAGGACTTGAATGTCCAGCAATGGCATGCTAACGCTAGTATTTGTGGAATTCTCAGAGACATATTGATAACCAACTGTGACCAAGATGGCAGACTTACAACAAGCCATCCTCCTCGTTGGGAACCAACTCACTAGTTTACAACTACGGTTGAGACTTAAATGTGATTGGAATTATACTCAGTTCTGTGTTGCCCCACACCTTTATAATGCAACTCAACAGACTTGGGACTGGGTTAGGAGGCATCTCACAGGACAGAAGAACCTTGCTTTGAGTGTGCAGCGACTGCAACAAGTCACAGACTTTCAGTCGCATCTTGGATCTGCTCACCAGGACTGATTTAATGGATGGCGTTGTGAATGATCTCGCAGCACTCAGCTCCCTGCAACATCTGAAGCCAATAGTTGGTACCCTAATTGCTATTTTACTTGTATTAATCTTTCTTTTGTTGTTGTTCTGTATAGTCTGGAGAATCAGCCACAAAACCCGAACCTCCACTCAAATGAAGGTGGCCGCGCTAACCACCGTTGTCACTGCTCAAACTGCAGAACAAAACGGGGGAACTGTTGGGGGCAGAAAACAGAGCAAGTTCGGAATTAGAGCTGGCAGAACATCAAGGACACCAGGCCTGGAGCATCAGGCAAAGATCGATGTGTGAAAACACTGGGACAGTATGTCTGTGACTATTCACTCCCCCAAAAGCAAGATAGATATAGGTATGAAGTTTGAAAGCAATGGGCTGCATAAGCAAATCCAACATAACTATAAACTTGCTCGCATTAGCTGCTTGAAGCAATGCTGTGTATGAACCCCATAAATAGGTGGAGAGCAGGATGATCTGGGCCCTCAATCCAAAAGAGACATCTTTATCTTGGAGATTGTTCTTTACAGTTTGTGGTGTGTAGGTCCCTGCATCCTGCTGAGTGACATTCTGGATCAGGAGGAACCCAGTGGGATATATTTTCTCTTGACCACTGTATGCAGGCCCGATTGTCTTTTCTTGAGTGTGTGCTATGCACGAAAAATACTCTATTTGTTTGTGTGAGACAGTCCCTTTTGTACCACTTAAAGCCATGAAGTTTCTGTGGCATGTTGTTGGAACAGGAGAAGAATGTTGTTCTTCACAGTGTCATTAAAGGTCACTGATTGAGCAGAGAGACTCGGAGGAAATGCTAGAGAGATTTCAATATTTGGAAAATGTTCGCTGAAACAAAGTTGAGTACCTGGGGACTGAGAAGATCTTTGTTTTGTCATTCGTTGGGAGTGTGTATCCTACTGATTCAAGGTCATCAGTATGACATTAATTCAGTGCCTCTGACATCTTTTTTCTTGAATATTCTCCTCAGATCTGCCAGACTAATTCCTCACTGTCCTCAGATCCCTGCTCACACTCAGGGCATCCTTGGGAGCTGTCTTCCCTGACACTTGCAATAGGACAGTGTTTAATTGTGACATTTCCCTTCTCTGTACCCTACATAACTCTTGTCAGTACCTGATATCACGTTCTCGATCTCATTGTTGTCTCTTTCTTCAGAGAACGTGCGCTCTGTGAGGCCAGGGAATTGCCTGATCTTGTTTTATCCCCAGGGGCAGGAAAAGCTGCAAAATTTTATGCATGAGTGAATAGTGTGTCAGGAATTACAAACTGGAGTGTGTCTTTGACAATCTCTTGGAAAGAAATGATAAGGCCATCTTTAGAACCCTAGTAGGCTTTTCTCAGGATCGAAATCCTCACTTACTGTTGTCACCAGTTTTAAAAACTTATTGCTCATGGGCAACAGCCTTGGAGAACACTGTGCACCTGAGCGCCTGATGGCCCATTCTGATTCGCTTCACTGTCCTTTCTGCTCAGGTTTACACAGAAGCCCCTGAGCACTCTCTCCTTCTAAGATTAGTGTATGGTTTTGTCTCCAGTTTTACGTCCTCTGCCCATCCCACCTCCTGCCAGCTCACAGCCCTCTCTCATCTCTCTGACTGTGACTTCCAGAGCGGGACAGTGAGGGCTACACTGGGAACTCCTGTGGCAGGATGTCACTCACTGGGCATCTGAATCACCTGTGAGACTTTATAAGGATTTTAACTGTCCAGGTGACTCCTTAGATATGCTGCTTCAGCTGCTGTGCCCAGGTCACAGGATGCTGAGTCCGGTGAGACCCATGATGGAGGTGGACATCCTTTTCCTTCTCCTGAACACAGAAAGGACCTTCAACCTGTAAAATACAGGCTCAGACTTATCTGTCCTCTGTACAGCTGACCTCACTGTCATTCCCTGTATTTTCCACAATGCTTCCAAGCAGTGAATAGGAACTGCGCAGGATCTCCTGCAAGACAGTCCATCAGGGGCCCAGGAGGTTTATAAGAAACAGAATAGGACTCAGGGATGGTAACACTCATTTAAATTTCTCTGCAATTGGGGTAGCTCAGCCCTCCTGGTGCTGATATCCCTTAGGATCCAGAGAATTTCTTCTGCATCAGCTCTGGGCTCTGCCCTGGGCCCCACAGAGAACAGGCCAGGTGTGGTCCCTGCACTTAGGAGCCCCGTTGTGTATGTCCTAGTGATGAATATGAATTGAGGTTTTGAAGAGAAGTACCTAGCATTGTCATGGACATGCTGGAGCTGCTCACTGGGCCCTGACCTGAAATGTGAGTGAATGTGAGTAGACTCATTCAGTTAAAGATAGAGGGTGGAGGAACCAGCCACTTGCAGATAATGGGAGTGCAGGTTGGCATATGCCTGACTTGGAAATGGGTAGTGTGGTGAGTGGCTTCGAGTGAGGACCGAAGTGACCTCTGAGGATCAGACCAGCTCCCTGAGGCCAAGCTATGAAATCAGCAGTCTCTGGAGGCGCCAGACTGTGTAGCAGCTCTGCCGCCCCCTTGTGGTCACAGAAAGAAATGTACAGATAGTCATACTGAAAAGTTTTTTCATTTAAACATCTCAAGCATTTTTCAGGTGTTTACTTATTATTTTGATATTTTATCATGTACCGCTCTTGAATTTCTAAACTTCCTGTTATCCATTATGACAGTATTTCATCCATAATAGATTTGTGCTCAGTTAAAGGATATTTTGTTCCCCTTTCTCATAGTTCAAGGCCCTGGATCTGACTGGAGCATCAGATAGGGAGGGTTGTGTGAGTGTCCCCTTCCTGGGCCTGATGTTCAGGAGACGAGGACTCATTCCCTTCCTGCTCCTGACCATAAGGACACCAGAGCTATGGGGCCAACCGTTGGAATCCGAGTACGGGTGGTGTGGGGCTCTGAGCCTTCTCATCCTCCCCTCTGGGCCTTCCCCAGATTCTGCCCTCCTCAGGGTTTCAGGACCCCAATATGGGTATGAACTTGGGAATCCTATTGTCTCCTGTCTGGCAATTCGTCTAGGAGAGTGACATCAGGAGTTTTGTGTCCAAACACTGACTTCAGAGACCCTGTCACCTCTCACACCTCTGGTCTCCACACGCGCCTCACAGGATGGGCTCCTGGAGGAGGAGGAGGAGCCCACGGACTGGTTTCCTGTGGTTCAGCAGCTCCATCCAGAAACAGGAGGATTTGGAGAAGGCATTTCCCCCCACCATCCTGTGGTCACAATCATGCCCAGATACTGGACATGAGACTGTGATGCAGCAACTTCCTTAAGTCAGAGCCAACAGGGTCCAACAGCAGTGGCACTTGTGGGGGCGGATATGCTAAGGGTCCCCAGTCTTCTGTGACCAGCCATCCTGGGTGAGGTTGTACCAGGTCAACTCACTTATCCAAGCTCAGAAACCAGACTCTTCATTCCTGCCGCAAAGATCAATCCTAAGTTCAGAGTTCAGCCAGGATGACATCCTGACTCTTTTTGATCATGTTGGGGTGTTTGAGATTTTGTTCGGCTAGGTGCTATCTTTATCCTTCCTCCTCATCCCAAACACCCCTGCGTGCCTTCCTGCAGGTGAAACTTATCACCTCCCCTGAGACTGTTGCAAGCCTACACACAAACAAGAAGTCCCCACATGGAACTTGTAACACTCATCACTGAGCCTTGGGCTGTTATCACTCCTTCTGAAGTAGTTACTTGTGCTCAAGGTCACCACGTGTAGGACACATTTCTTACAGCTAACAGCATAGCTTGATGGTCAGTGCTTCACCATCACCCGCCTCCTCCACTTCTGTGCTAACGGAGAGGCATAGCCAAAGGCATCAGGACGGGATGGTTAGGTGGATACTTAAGAGCATGAATGAGGCACAGGAATAGGCAGGGATACTGATACGGGAACACCTGAAGTTTTTTATCTACACCTTTCAGGTGTTGGATTCTACCCTAGAATATTAGTTATTATGTCGTCAGTGTGAGAGCAGAGCAGGGGATCATGTTAGCCTTACAGCCCTAGGGTCTCAACTGGAGACTCAGGGAACAGTAGTTAGTGCTGTAGGAGTGGTTCAGTGTGGGTGATGAGTGTGTTTGCAAGTCTGGCACTGGGAGTCATAATCTGTTCATGGATTGTTCCCTCTATGTTACAGAGTAAGCGTGACCGGACTCTTAGGGGCAAGAGATTGCCTGTGAGGTTGGAGGACGTTTTCAGTTTCCTCGTTCACACTCTGGATTCAACAATCTGCCATGTTGGGAGCTGTAATCCATGTGCCAAAAAATAATGTCCAGATACCTACAAAGGGTTCATGATTTATAAATTGGAGCAGAATCAGGTTATGTCTCTAATAGCATTCTCCTTTGTCATGTCTTTCTACTGTGAGTAGACCTAAGCAGTTTTTCCAGCAGCCCCTTCTCACTGGCTGCCCCCTGACTCACAGCGGGTCTGTGACTCCGTGGTGCTGACATCCACTAACAATCCAAAGGATGGGAGCTGAGGTCTTGAAGTTGTGTTTGCTATCTTTTCATTATTAACTTGAAAGAAGATGGGGGAGGGCTGCCGTGGGTGGAGTTTCACCTCTATTTTTACTGTTTTGGGACATTGAGGGACTCAGGACACTATTGCCACAAGTGTGACTTGTATGACAGGCATTCTTCTCAGTTCAGAATTCCCATTGAGAATAATCAGTCAAGACAAAATCTTAAAATGCACCCAAATTGAAATGCAATAGAATCATTTGTGTTGTCAGATAATATAAACTGATAGAATGAAAACACAGTGGTTCCACTGATGTTTTTAGAAGTAGTAAGCACATTCAACATAGATGAAAGATCAAAATCAGCATACAATAATTACTTGTTTTTCTACTCTCTATAGCAATCTTTTTAAAAAGGGACTTATTAAAACAATTCCAAGTTTTGTTCTGTGTCCTTCATATAGGGATGCTTTACAGAGAACTCCTGGCATGAACATCCCTGTCATCCCCCAGCACCATCTCAATGTCCAGCAACAGCTAAGTGATCCAGAGGAGGGGAGGCTGCAGAGCTGGGTCAGGGGGCAACCTCAGCCATTACCTCCTCTGGCACTTTCAGCTTCTTTATCAGCTATTTGAAAAAGAATGAAGATGAACAGTAAATGTTGAGAAACAAAAAAGATTTTGCTAGATTGCATGCTGTGAAATGGATTTTTGGTATGAGTACAAGTATGCTTTGGTGAATTGTGAAAACTGTGAACAAGTTCCTGATTGCCCCTCATGTCTCGAGGAAGATGGCTAAAAGCTTCACTAGTGAGATGACCTGGAAAAACTACAAATTTTCAATCTGGAAAAAATCTGGATTTATTTACCAGCTTATTGTTCCAATAGAAAGAGTAGAGGTTTGAGTAAATATGCCAAAAAAAATATTCCAGGAGCAAAAACCTGCCTGACTGCTGGAGTCTCTGTATAAAGACAGGAATCATTTCCAGTTGGCACTTTATCTCATACTCTCCACACTAAAGATGCTGAGCACCTGGAATGATCTAATTGGCTGGAAGTGGCCTCTGCCCCATCAGTCCAAAATGGAGACACAATAGAGTTGGCAAAAGAATAGACTTCATCTGGAACAGCTAAGAAAGAGAATCCTGCTAAGAAATTTTATTCTGAATCTGAGGGGGAAGAGGTCTCTCCTGACAGCAGTGACAGTGAGAGTGACTCTGGAAGCGAAAGTGGAGAGCAAGACAAGGAAGGAGACAGCAGTGAGGATGCCTCTGTGAGCCTGAGAGAGAGAGGACAAGGGACTCAGGATTAGAAAACGAAAATTGCCCAAGAGGAACTCCAAAACCAATGATCTATTACTTCTAGATCTAGATGATTTTAAACCAGTAACTACAGACCCTCAGTCAGACAGGTCTCCTTCCCATTGCCAGGGGTCAGCTTGAGAACAGGGTCAGTGTGTCAGACATGCTGACCTACATTCCAGTCCTTCTGAGAAAGAGCGCACACCTCAGGGCAACTGCCATCACCACCCCAAAGAGGACCCCAATTATGATAACTGTTGTGGCCCCCAGGGGGAAGGCTGTGTTGTTAATATATGTAGGAAGAAATCTAATGTAAAATAACAAGAAAGCCATAATGCTAAATTCAAGGAAGAGAAGAAAGTCATGCCAAAATCTAAATCACAAAATAAACACAAAGGAGGAAGATGCCACTAGTTTACCAGAGAAGAACTCCATTGTTCTTGATTGGGACAGTATAACCAAAAAAAGAGTTCAAAATAATTATTGCAAAAATGCTGTAAGAGATGCAGGAGACACACACAACTGCACAACAGCAGTTGGAAGATTTCAGCAGTAACAGATGAAAGGGAATCCTTCACCAAGGAAATTGAGTTAATAAACAAAGTCATGCAGAAATGCCAGAAATGAAAGGCATAGTGAAGTATTTAAAGATAAAACTGGAAAACTTCATAAGAAGACTCAATCTAGCAGTGAACAAATATCAGAAATTGAAGACATGATGTCAGATACACCCTCTCAGAAGAAGAGAGGGAAAAAAGTAAAGGAAAATTGAAGAAACCCTGTGAAAAATGTCAGAAACTATGAGAACAAACAGAAGTATAATAGGTGTCCTGGAATGTGAGGAGAGGGAGAGAGGAGTGAAATAGTTACTTAAAGAAGCCATAGCAGAGAATTTCCCACATCTGTTGCAAAACAAACCATGGAGATCCAAGAAATAGAGAAAACTCTGAAATTTTTAAATGCGAAAAGCCCTACTTCCAAACACATTATAATAAAACTAGCAATGACAAGTGAATACTACTCAAGGCTGCTAGAGGAAAGAAATACATAGCCTACAAAGGTACATCACAAGGTTATCATCAAACTTCTCAACAGAAATTCTTCCAGTCAGGAGAAAATTGAGTAACAAATTCAAAATACTAATAGACAAAATCAGCCAGTCAAATCTAACCTGCAAAATTATTCAATTATGATGAAGAAATTAGGTCTCTCCATGACAAACCATCACTAATAGATTCATTTTTATCAGCAAAAGTGCCATCAAAATATCTTGAAAGGAGCACTACAACAGGAATAATAAAAGCAAAGATTCACCAGACTCAAAAATAGCGAAAAAAGAGTGAAAACAGAAACATAGGTGGGACTCACAGGAGAGAACAAATCCACATGATGGTCACTAAACCTAATCCTAAAGAGATACATAGCTGGGATGAAGATAAAACTGACAGAATAGACACTGAGAACAATTCCAAGGAAAAGGAAACATAAACAACCATAGAATGAAGCAACTGACACATAAAACCCACAGAAAAGAAATGATCAAATGACAGTAATAAACCTCTGCATTTCAGTTATCACCCTGAATGTGAGTAGACTGAAGTCAAGAATCAATAGACATAGAGTGACTCATGGGTCCAAAAGAGAGTACCCATCAATATTATGCCTACAATAAATTCATAACAGATCTAAAAGATAAACATTGGTTTTAAGTTGGCAGTTATAAAAATACACTAAAAAACAATGCTGTTTCTATATACAAAATGAAGTAGAAGAAAAATAAAGAAAAAGTCCCATTCACAATTGCATCAAAAAAAGAAAAAAACTTGGAGTACATCTAAGAAAGGTGAAAGAACTTTACAATGAAAGCTGTAATAGTTGAACAAAAGAAATAGAGAAAGACACAGACATGAAAGAACATTCCATGGCCACAAATTGGAGGAATTAACTTAATTAAAATGTCAATCATACTCAAAGGAATAGACAGGTTTAATGTAATTCCCAATGTAATTTCCCAGGGAAATATTTCAGGAAAACTGAGAGAATAATACTGAAGTCTGGAATCACAAAATACTTTGAATAGCCAAAGATATCTTGAATTAAAAAAAATAGTGGAGGAATCACACTTGCTGACTTCAGACTACATGGCAAAGAGATTGTCATGTATACAGTTTGGTACTTGAATAAAAATAGACACACTGAGTAATGGAATACTGTTGAGAGCATATAAATAAAGCCACACATCTGTGGACAGTTAATCTTCCACAAGGAGCCATGTACAGACAATGGAAGAAGGAAAGTCTATTCAACAAATGGTGCTGGGGAAGGTGGGCAGAGATCTACAAAAAATGAAACTTGATTATTCTCTAGCATCATGTACAAAAGTTTACTGAAAATGGATTAAAGACCTGACCAGAATCTATAAAACACCTAGACTATGGGGGAAATGCTCCAAACCTTCAACTGCAAAAGAGATCTTTGAGGAGAGAGCAACTACAGCAAAAGAAGCCAAACTAAAGCTAAATAATTAGGACTACATGAAACTAAAATTTTTCTTTACAGAAAACATACCACTACTACTACAAAAAGGCAACCCACCAAATTTGAGAAAATGTTCACACAACATATCAAATAAGAGCTTAATACCCAAAATATACAAAGAGCTCTTAAAAAAGTAAATGATTCACTGAACAAATGGGCAGAAGAACTGAACAGATACCTATCCAAAGATTATGCACAGATGGATGGCAAATATGTGGGAAAATGTTCTATATCAGTCATCATCACAGAAATTCAAATGAAAAACACAGTGAGATACCACCTCACACCACTGAGAATGGCCTGTATCCTAAAGTCTAGAGATAATGAGTATTGTAGAAAGTGTGAAGAAATATGAACCCTCCTGCACTGTTGGTGGGAATGTTAACTAGTGTACACTCTCTGGAAAACAGTATAGAGATTCTGCACAAAAAGGTGAAGCTTACAGATGATCTAAAAATTCTACTTCAAAGCATGTATCAAGAGAATACAAACTCTACAGTCCCCCAAAATATCTGCACCCCTAGGTTTATATAGCAACACAGTTCACAATAGCCAATATATGGAAACAACCTAAATGCCCAAAAATAAATGATTGTGTAGAGAATCTGTGGTATATTTAATGGAATTCTATGCAGCTATTAAAAAGTTTGTGCCCATTTTAGCAATGGATGGAACTGTTAGGGGGTCATGTTAAGCTAAATAAGTCAGAAAGAAATAGCGAAATACTGGATCATTTCACTCATATGGGGAATGTAATGAAATGAAACAAACATATAAACCCCAGAACATATTACCAGGACACAGACGGTCGTGTCAGGGTGCTTGGGAGTGGGGGGAGGAAGACACCCATGATGGGCAGCCTCGCACCTCTCCTGTGCACTGGGAGCATCTGCTGATCCTGTGAAATGCAGACACAGATTCACCTGTCCTCTGCCCACCGATTCTCCTGTGGTTTCATCTATTCTCCATAATGCTTCCAGGCAGGGATTTGGGAACTCCAGAGTTTCCTGCAGGCAGTCCCCCTGAGGCCCGAAGGGGCGATGAAGACAGGGCAGGAACCCAAGTGTGGAGATGCTCATCATACTTTCTCTGTAGTCAGGATGACTCAACCCTCCAAGTGCTGATATCACCTCGCGTCTGGGCTCAGGGCCCAGGACCTGATCAGGCCTGTCAGAGATGAGGAAGGACAGACAGAGCCAGGAGAGCCTGTCAAGGTGAAGTTGTCACCACTGAGAGGTCAGGGAGGTGTGCTCAGTGTCCCGGCTGCTTCAGCAGCTCACCCCTCACCCCGTGCTCACTGTGGAACACTGTCACCTCCTGCCTTTCTGAGGTGTCTGTGCCCCATGTCTGTGGTAAGACAATGGACGTGTGTACGCCTCCTCATGGTGACTGTATCGGGCATCCTCACCACGTTCTCTGGACACCAGTGTTCAGCAGGTCAGGTTTTTTCTGCTTCATCAGCTTCCATCTGCCCTGAGAGCTCTCCTGGAGCTTTTCTTCTGCATCAGCTCTGGCCATAGAACTGGACCCCACAGGTCTAGTGTGATCAGTGCACTTGGAACAGGAGCCCCATGGTGGAAGTTCTGAAGAGTTAACAGAAGTGGAGAGGTAAAGGGACTCACTGAGTGTGGTGGTAGATGATACAGGTTTCCTGGGGCATGATCATCTGGATGGGACATGAAGTGTGATGGATATGAGTGGACTCACTCAGACAGAGTGTGGAGCGGGGAGTGGCCAGCAGAGGATGAGCCTTAAGGGGGCTAGAAGCAGGTGGGCAGATGGGAGACCAATGTGTGACATGAGGACTGAAGACAGAGGAGACCAGTGAAGGCCAGACCTCTGGCTGGGGATAGGCTGAGGGGAGTCAGCAGCCCCTGGGAGGCTCCAGGCTGTGAAGCGGCTCTGCTGCCCTCTGGTGGGCATGGAGGACAGTGTCATCATCCCTGCCCTGCTCAGTAGGTTTACTCAACATCTGTCTGGAAACAGACATTAAACATCGTGTTAGTGTTCAATCATGTTCCAGGTTCATACATCCTTTTCCTCAGAGAGCTTCCCCTTCCTCAGTGAGAGGTCAGTAAACTCAGATTTTAGGAATCTCTATCCATTTGCTGATCTCCTATAAATGCATGTGACCCTGGTGCCAGAGCACACGAGGCTGGTACTCCGGACACGGGTGTGTGGGGAGAAGAGGGAGGAGCAGGGAAGCAGCCATGTCAGGGGAATGTGAGTCTCAGGGAGCAGAGGAGCAGGATGGACAATCAACTTGCCTAGAATGGGTGGTTGGTCCTGCAGAAAAGGCGGTACACACCTCTGCATGTCGCTGGCCAGTGAGGCGGTTGCTGCTTCCCT